>APFE031499026.1:0-14593 GCA_000404065.3 Pinus taeda
GTACTACTATGGTCCCTAACCCCATTTCCCTGCTCATTGGCCAGATGAGAGGTACTTCCCATGAGTCCCAGACTGCATGGGTAGGATGCCTTAATAGGAGAACCACTCATCCTATCCATAAGTCGCCACAGGGTATCACAAGGGAAGGTTGAACCATTCACCCTGTACACAACACACCATTAGGGAAGGGTGAGTCACCCTATGGTTGCTTGTTGCTCCAAGAAGTACCCCAAGCCCCCCGGAGCTCCTAGAGCTCAATGCATGCATCATGCAGGACCCTCATAAGAGGGTCTCTCAATGACCCAAAGTCGTTTAGGAAAGTCATAAATTTGACCTTTCCCCGGGGCTTCGATAGAATGTCTGTGACCTGTACATCAGTCTCAATGCGATGGAGTGTTCTCGCTCAGCGATGTACCATATCCCAGATAAGGTAGTATCTGATGTCTATATGCTGGAGGAATCATAGAATACGAGATTCCACAACTATCGAATCCCCCTTGGTTGACACAAAAGATCACGGTGGTATCCATCATGTGTACAAATAGTTCACTGAAGAGCTTCCACAACCAGGCAGCTTCACACGAGATCATACTCATAGCTATGTATTTGGTCTTAGTGATGCTCAAAGCAACCATTTTTTGCTTCCTGCTCATCCAGGATATCGAGCAGAACCCAAAGAGGGTCAGCGCCTAGAAGTGCTCTTGCGATCCTTCACACTGCTTGCCTAATCATCATCAGAATAATCATGCAGCTTCACATTTCTGACAGTGTATCTCAATTCATGAGAGATTGTGCCCTGAATATATCTCAAGTGATTCTTGGCATCAATCCAGTGAGGTTCAACCAAATATGAGCCCAACATGCTAACTACAAAACATATATCTAGACGAGAGTTCACCAAGAACATTAATGCTAGTATGAGTTTGTGAAACTCAGAGCATTTCCCAAAACAGGTCTGGGATCCCTACCACATAACTTCTGAAAGTTAA
Source organism: Pinus taeda (assembly GCA_000404065.3). Taxonomy (NCBI): domain Eukaryota; kingdom Viridiplantae; phylum Streptophyta; class Pinopsida; order Pinales; family Pinaceae; genus Pinus; species Pinus taeda. The sequence goes on from APFE031499026.1 coordinate 990, forward strand.
GATCCATCGAGGTAGTCATAGGCTTGCATTTCATCATTCTAAACCCTGAATCCAACTCCCTCTTACTTTTGTAACTGAGAGGGTCTGCACGTGTTAGAAAGAGGTCTTCCTCAAAAGGTGTCAGTATGAGAGGTCTATCATCCACAACCTTCAAGCAATGGTTTGGATCAGTTTCACTCCTAGTGAATCTCAGCTTCATCAGACAACTATCAATCCTCTCATATTAAGCTCGGGGTATTTTGCTTCAAGCCATAGAGGGCTTTCTTCCACCTACATACATGAGATTCCCAATCATGAATCTCAAACCCCACGGGTTGTTCCAAACATGTGGACCTGCTACATGAGAGGAATGGTCCCCTTGTTAGATTTTCTTTCGGTACATCTCAGACACGTACCTTCATGCTCCTTTTTCATTCAGGCATCCCAGTCACTCACATCGGGCAGGGCCCCATAATAAGTAGACCTCTAGTGCTACAAATGAGATGTAACAATTGACATGGTCCCCAATGGACTTCTTGCAACTTGATACAAATTGCCAACCCTGAACCCATAAGTAAAAGCATCTTTGAAAATTTCATTTTCAAACACGTACCTTTCCATCGATGAATGCCACCCTATAACCTTTGACTTCCATTACCGAAATGGACACCGGGTTCTTCTTGTGATTAGGTACATAAAAGATATTTTTGTAAATGAATCGAGTTACCCTCATTCAATTGAGGGGTAACATTCCCTACACCCTTTCCAGGATAGGTGGCATCGACTCCAAGTGTAATCTCATGATTGTTTCCATCTCTACCAAATTAGAGAGAGCACCCTTCTATCCGATGAAGTGCCTTGAAGCACTACAATCAATAAGCCAGATTCCACCAAAGAGTCTGAAGGAGAGGGCCAATATAAGATAACGCTTCTTTATCTTATTAGAAACAACATTTGATTCTTCATACCTAGGGTTCCTTGCTTTCTTTGAAGAGTCAGTGATTTCCTTGATGGCCTACATTACTTGTCATTCCTCTAATCATTTGAAGATGTCCCTGGAATGATTGTTATCATCATCAAGTGATGTGTCCCTACCTCAGACACTCCTTCGCATAATGGTCAAATTTATTACAAACAAGGCATCTGCCTTTCCTTCCACCCTTAGATTTGGACTTCCCAATGAAGTGATCTTTAGGTAGGCCATCAGAAGCTTCTGCTGCGACATTCTGATAATATTCTCTGCTTTGACTTCACCCTTGGTGAATTTGAAGAGGGATGAGGGATCCATTGATCCTTTTGTCCTTTCCCAACTGTCTTTGGTGATTTCTCTTTCACTCTTGTGATGAACCTCATCATTGAGTAATTATATGGGCCTTAATTGGCCTTAATTCACCTCCTAGCTTAGTCAAACCAACTATTTTCACAACTTATTGCATACTTTTGATTATATTTTGTTTATGAAATGAGTTAGAGTTGGATATTTGGCTTTGTGGTCTAATGTGAATGTAATGCAGGAGTAAAGGATAAAAGCAAGGAAAAATTCAGGTATAAAGGATAAAAGCAAGGAACTATGGCAAAAACCTTGGTAAAACTAGAACGGGACAAGGGAGAGTAATTATAAGAGGTAAATCCTCCTCATTTACTACCCCTCCATTCGATTCCTCCACCAACTTGGAGTGCAAACAACCATCACTTTGAAGACTAGAAGACAGCCGAGCAAGTGAAAAGGACAGAAACCATTTTTCCTTGAGTTAGAGGCCAAGCCTCCCTAATGGGAAAGAAAGTCATTAAAGACTTCACATGTATAAATAGAGAGGTTTAGGACCTCAGTAGGGTTCAGAATTCTATTGTAAAACTCTGTTTTGTTTCTGAGCTACAAGAGACTTGTGACAGTTTGTTCTGTAATCCATGGTTTTTATAATAAGAATGAGTTTTGTTTAAGCCATCTCTCAGTTAACTCCGAGGACTGAAGCTCTTGGGTTAGGGCCTAACCCGAGCAACCAAAGCTCCTCTTCATTGTACATATCTATTAGCATAGATTTTTGTTCATTTGCTTAAGTAGGATTCATGGTTTTTCTGGTTATTTGCTTAGGTAGCTGGATTTTCATTACAGTAGCGTAGGGTAGATCAGTTGTGTTGTAGTTTACTTCCATTTGTGCCTTTTTTTAGTTACAGTTTAGCCAGGCAAAAAAGATCGCTATCAGGTTGTGTACGGGTGTCTCAGCATCATCTCCTCCCTCTGGGACCATGAATTAAGGAAGAGACCCTTCAGCAACCCCAAAAACACAGGTTTCTGGTTATCGCATGAGCTATGGAGTTCGTTGTTTGATGCAGTTATTTGTTCACCTGCACTGGTTTTTCTACCATTTTCCTTTAAAAACCTCCTTCAGCATGTTCTTCATGCATCTCTTCCTCGCCGTCTGATCCGCAACAAACCTTCATAATCACCGTCTGATCCATTAGTTTCCCCAACTGCCACTTACTTTATGTGCTTTAAGTCCCCACCATCGATTTGCCTTGCCTAATCCGACGACTGTCGCTTCACCCAATCGCCAACTAGCTTGGCCGATCTCCACCGTTGATCAGCCCCACCTGATCTGACGGTTGTTGCTTCACCCGATCGCCAACTAGCTTGGTCGATCTCCACTGTTGATCAGCCCCGCCTAATCCAACGACTATTGTGCTATCTCGCGCGGATTAGTGCACGACTGTTATCTGCCCGAGAGCATGCGAGAAAAGTGGTTTTCTCGTGCTACGTGTCGCACAGTTAGGCTAATCGCATGAAATTTCAAAATACAGCTTACAACCCGAAGGCCATGTGAGAAACTACTTACTGCCTTAGAAACTCACTCCATCATTTCCGCACGTTTCTTTTTCCCGCGATACGATCTCTGCCATCCATCTCTTGACTTCATCCACGTGATAAGATCTTAGTCGTTCATCACATGTGTTCATCTAATTCATCCACCTAGTCACTTAATCCATGCAATAAGATCTCAGCCATTCATATGCTTTATTACCTTGTTTGTCCATCCATTCACTTAAGCCTTCGCGATATAATCTCCACCGTTCATCCTATTCATTCACCCCGTTCATCCATTTATTCACATAAGCCTTCGCGATACGATCTCCACTGTTCATCTTGTTTATTCACCTTCTTCATCCATTTATTTGCTTAAAGCCCCAAGATAAGATCTCCACCGTCCATCTCATGTTCGTTGATCGATCCAATGGTCCCTAAGCGCTACTACGTCCCTACGTCCTCCTTTCACCAATTTCGATCCTCGACAGTTTTTTCCGCTTGAAAGCCAATTTAGCTTAGTTTATTTGCTTGCACCTTAGGATAGTTTGGTGCTCTTTACTTTTGCAACTTAGATAGTAGCCTTAGGATTAGTGATTGTTTTAGCAATTCTGCTGAGCATGGTTGTCTAATTGGTTAGTTAGGTTATGGTGTGAGTTTACCATTTCATGTTGTTTTCTTCATTACTGTAGTAGAGTAGCTCTCCCTTAGGATAGATTTGCTCTTCTTCCATCAAAGAGTTAAGATTCTTCTGACCCTGTAGAAGTCTGGCTTGGAACCCCTGGGGTCTCTTGCCAGATGAGCAGTGACAACAGACAATACCTTCAATTTTACTTGTGCATATAGCACTATCACCTCCAAGTTTGTACGAACCCCGAGTTGATAAGTAAAGTTGGTAGCCCTGGGAGTTGCAACATCATTGTTGCAATATCTAGGCTCATCATCTTGCTTGGGCTTTGTCTTCACCTCAACTTTGATACCATGTTAATTTTAGGTATGTTCTATGCTTAGAGAAATTTATTTCAATTTTCACAGTTAGCTCAATATATTTTCCAGATTAGCAATCACATCAACATTAAAGTAAATCGCAAATATAACATAAACAAAGATCGCAGAAGACAAGTCAAGGCAAGAGGACACAAGATGTGGCGCTAGCTAGGGACAATCCCAATGTGGGGAAACCCTTGATCAATTCTTCTTACCTGTTCTTCAATAGTTCAGCAGAGAGAGAGAGAGAGATAGTACATATACAACAGAAGTCAACACTTTGACTTATCTAAGTAATAGCATAGATCAAAGTAGATGATACATGAGGTAGTTGAAATCAGTTGAAGACATGCTGCTTCAACTGATTCTCCCAAGTGACTCCATCACCATGCATTGTGTTGTACCTCGTCATCATGCTCCACCTCACTGTGTTGCACCATGTTGCACCCATCATCACTATGTTGGACCTCATTACCATATTGTTGCACCTTCCTGTACTGCAACATCTTGTTGCACCTTATCATCTTGCTGCACTCACCAGTGTTGCCTCATATTGTACCTCATTGTACTACATCATGTACCATTGCTGTCCCATGTGCCATTGCTGCACCATGTTGCCACATTGTTGTCCCATGTGGCATGTTACCATGCTACCATATTGTTGTCCCATGTACTTGCAGCATCATTCCTACCACCATGTGCTTACTGCACCTTGCCCAATGTGCTTGCAGCACCATGCTTGCCACCATGTGCTTGTTGTACCTTGTTTACTGTACTGTTGTCCCAATTGTGCCGTGCCATAGATGTTGTCCCAATTATATTGTTTGTTTTCTCATCATAGCTGTTGTCCCAACTGTGCCATGCCATAGCTGTTGGCCCAATTGTATTACTGCCATCTCATCATAGTTATTGTCCTATTTGTGCCATGCCATAGCTGTTGTCCCATCTCCCTTTGCTGCACTATGTGACCTTGTTGTCCTATCTTCCTTGCTGCCAAAACACCATACACACGTTGTTTATTGTCACTTCATTACTGCTATAATTTTTGGGAATGGTTAGGGCACACAACAGTCCCTAACCATCCTCAAACCTAGCCCAGAATTGCCCTCATGAAATGCGGCATATGCTATTATAAACCCTTTGCCTCCACGCTGAAGATGAGAGTATAACATGACCCCAAAGCAGCCCACATTGTCCCATGTATCTTTGTTGTAGCTTACGTCCCACACATCAAACCCAAACAACCCTCCTCTACCTCAACCCTCTAGGAGGATATCTTAGCCCTCCTAATAGCAACTCGGCCTTCACATATGACCCTGAAACAACCTCCAAAAACCCACGATGTTCGGTCTTCCTTACTGCGGCTAGGGAAGGATAGATCTGCGTATTTGGGCAGCATGAATAGGTCTTCTTCATCGTGCTATGTCTCTCCTTTAGGCAACATAGAGGGCAGGTTGGGCAGCATATAGAATCAGGGGTCTTCTCCCTTGGACTGTGGCTAGATCATCCACTCTAGGACTGCGGCTAGGGCATCCTTCTCCTAGATTTCTCTTCCACTAAAGCCCAAAGCGAGTGGAGAGAAAATCAAGAGAGAAGTGTGTGTGAAATGACTCTCAAGTCATCTCCTTTTATACTAAAATGTTGAGCACATGTGGGGGTTATTTGGTTGCTGGCCGACCTTGACGAATTGTCTTATAACACAAATAAATTCATAACTCCATGAATACTTATCGGAATCAGGTGATATTTAGATCAATCCTACACCTCTCGATGAGAGAGATCCAAGAAAAATATTAGCTTCCATATATAAGATGACCCACATGTAGTTTGGCCCTAGTTTACAATTTTAACAAGTTACCAAACCCGCCATTCAAGAAATGAACAAAAAAGTTTTGCCTCTTCATTCTGCCTCTATTTTTATTTTTACCCTTTTGGATTTACGATGCATCGAGTTTAAACCCATGCATTTGTTTTGGAAATATTGTGAAATATATGGACTAAACAAGGAGTTGGAACAAGGTTGCAAAACAAAGGAATGACTTCAGCTCCAACTTCACAGGAACGAGCCAAATGATGGAACAGCTTCAGCTCCAGCTTCAACACGAACAAGCCAAATGATTGGATGCAGTGCTTTCCTTCTCTCAATGGAGCCATCTGGGTCAATCCCTGGAACATAAAAGTTGTTGTTAATGCCATGAATGTTTCCCTTACAATTCTTGAGGTTGAGCAACAGCTACAACATGAAAAGCATTACAAGAACGTGAGCAAACATGGTGTAACTGATGCTATTCAAGCTTGCCAAAGAGAATGGATGGCAATGGTGTGTAAGTTGCAAACATATTATTGAAAGAAATTTGAGATGTGTCACATGACTTGCAGTTCAATAACCCGGTACAATAAAAAAATAGGATGGTCCTCATCCCAATATAACTTAATTGTTGCAGTTGAGAAACCTAACATGTTACAATCTGAAAAGTTCACATTACTAGCCTTTTCCTCAGGTTATGGTGTCATATGATAGAAGTTACAAGTCAAGTGTTTTTACTAATAATAATAATAATCTAAATTTAGGTTTAGTATGGAGTTAAATATCAAAGGAGTTAATAATTATGAAATTTATAAAGGAAATTTTGTTCTTTTCCATTTGTAATATAAGAGATTTCGTTTTACACAGTAATTTGATTACTAAAATCCAAAGGTGTTTCTAAATTATTTATTATTTATATACCTTCTAATTAATACCCACGATGTTAAAGAATTATCATTTTAGTAAAATTGTCATTCCATTTGTTGTTCATTACAGGGAATTGAAGGGGAATGTAAATAATTATCATTTTAGTAATTTTTTCATTCCATTCGTTGTTCATTAGAGGAAATTGAAGGGGGATTGTTTATGTTAGTGAAGTACATGGAGAATTGATACATAGTATTGTGGGCGGTGTTTAGGTGTGGTTACCAGTTTTGTTATATATGGATCAACATGGAAGGCAGATGGAACTTCTTATAATTGTTTTGGTTAGAGAATTAAGGGCTTGTTGCATTTAAGGTTAGTATAATGCCAACTCTTGAGAGCATATTGAGCTCCTATTTCTGTTACAACACATTTTTTCGTTCTTGCCTTTCTACTAATTTGCAAAATTTTGCTTTCACTAAATTAATAAATCCTTCAAAAAACACTGCCAAAAACTGCATATTTGCAATTATTTAAATGTTAAAATATGGCACTTATCCACCTTCTCTGCTGCGTTACGCTCTATATCCACTACTAGATCACTAACAACAAGGGAAAATCCCACTAGGGGAGTCCAATAGAGGTCCCCTGTTGTCATATTAGTTGAATTCTCAACTGAAGGCGTGAGAGATTCCATATTTTCTCGCACTTAATCCACCAGGAGGAGACCGAATTCTTCCATAATCAAGGCATGGAGCATTTTCCCATTGATACCCAATTGAACAACAAGTTTCCTTGGGGCAGTGTTGTGCCCAGATTGACCATTTCGTTTGCTTTTTTGTGCTCTTAGAACATGAAGTAGTTTAATTTCTTCAAATATTTCCAACGGACGGATGATTTGGCATTGCAGAGTCTCGAAGAGGATCCTTGCAAAATTTTGCCTTGTTCAATTGTTGAATAACCAAGAGAGAGTCACCTATGAATACCACTTTTTTTTATTTCTCTTTCCATGTCCAATATCAGGCCTTGGAAGAGAGCTAAAAGCCCTGCTTCATTATCTGTAGAGACCCCAAGCCCCCATGCATATTTTATTTCTTCATCTTCATTGGGATTGATAAGCACCCCACCTCCTCTTGCATGTCCCGAATTTCCTTGATGCCCCATCAAAAAACAGGGAGAAGTTAGAATTGCTCTTCCTCCAATTTTTTAATTCAAGATCATCCATCCACAACTTTCAGTAAATAGGCTTCAAAAAACAATCTGCTTGAGGGGAAGGGAGATCTAAGTTGCACCTTTAACTTTTTTCTTCCAGAATGATTAAGATATCAGCTGGGTCAAATCCCTTAGTTGTTGTTGCCTCTGCTGCTAACTGCTTTGATTTGGCAGTTGTGACACTGGATTTAACATCTTTATTTTGGAAAATTTCTTGATTACGAGTTATCCAGATTAGCTAGCAAATATATTAGGGGAGGACGCTCCAATATCGACCGATTCTACTTCTTTTGAGAACTTCCATGGGATTTTCTGAATCCAAGCTGTATACATTGCTTCCCAAGATGCAGGGCAAGCGTCCATCTCAATTACTTTGTTGAAATTCTCCTTCCAAACAGAATGAGCATAATTGCAGTTCTTGAATAGATGATAAAATGTCTCTTCCTTTTCTTTGCACAGGATGCATCTGGATGGTCCTTGAATTTTTATTTTCTTTAAATTTTCTACTGAGGATTTTTCCCAGAACAAGATCCCAACAGAAAATGTTTAACTTGGGCAACCCATCATAGTTCCAGATAGATTTCTACATTCCCACGGAAGACAGATTCCAACGATTGTGAAGCAAAACTTCATATCCTCTTTTAACTGAGTAAGAGAGATTATTGGTGGCCATCCAAACTCTTTCATCTACCAGTTTTGTGTTTATAGGAGCACACCCTTTTAAAGCACGAATCATCAAACTCCATTCAGTTAATAGATGTTTTGGAACAACTGGACATATCCAACCTCTCTAATGGCCATTATCATCCTAGGATGAAAGGTCGGAAATATAAACTAACTGATGGGCTTTCATCCATTCTTCCAATCCATACATTTTGGTGTTTTCATTCAAATGCTCTTTCATATGTGAATGATCTTTCCATAACTGAATCCTTTTCCCATTTCCAGATTTCCATCCTAGATGGTAAAGAATTAGGGGGGCAACTCTCTTGCAAAGCTTCCAAATCTTTGATCCCTTCTCGTTCCAATTTTCACTTTCAGGTCTCAAGAGTTTGCTTTTGTGTAAGTACTTTATGAGGAGGGATGACTTCCACCATTCAGAGGTAGGATAGGTCAACCTCCAAACGATCTTGGAACCCATTTCTATGTTCATTAAGTTGGGGTACTTGACACCTAAGCCCCCACAGAGGACGGGAAGCTTGACTGTCTACCAATTGACAAGATGAAATTTATTTTCATTGGACTTGCCTCCTTTCCATAAAAACTTTCTAAAAAGCCCCCCAATTTTGGATAGAACCACTTTAGGAGCTAAAAGTTCCATGCCATAATAGAGAGGAAGGGTGGAAAGCATTGCTCTAATGAGGAAAACTTTCCTAGCAACGTTAATCCATTGTGTTCCCAACTTCAGTTTTTTTTGGATCACGATTTCTCAATCATCACTATGAGTTGCTCCGGTGGATATTGGCAGGTCAAGATATTTAAATTATTTCGATTCATTGCAGACTGATAAGGAAAGATCCCTTGCGATTTCAGTCACGATTTCTTCATTTTTGTTCTAGCCATAGATGTGGCACTTCTCCTTGTAAATCTTCCCTCTGAATAACTCATGATAACTACACATTATCTTCTAGAAACGACTTGCAACAATTTTAGAGGTCCCTCCCAATAACAAGGTGTCATCTACAAAGAGAGAATGGTTTACATTTTTTACATTTCAAGTAATGCATAGCCAAACTAATTTTCCTTCCAACCTGGCCCTTTCAAAATTTATGCTAAAAGGTTCTACTAGGATTATATATAACAAGGGAGACATGGGGAAACCTTGCCTCAATCCTCTTGTTGCTTTGAAAAATCCTTCAGGTCTTCCATTAACCAATAGGGCTATCCAGGGGGAGCTTTTACAGGCTACAATCCAACAAATTACCTTCTCATTGAAGCCCATTTTCCTCATAGTTTTGAAGAGGAAGATGTGCCTCACTCTATCGAAGGAATTCACCATGTCCAACTTTATTACCATACCTACTTCTCGTGATTCTTTGCTAGAATGTACAATCTTCTACACTAAAATTATGTTCTCTACTATTTGTCTCTTGTCCATGAATCCCCCTTGGTTTTTAGAGATCAAAGAGGGAAGAAATTTTTTGAGCATGGATGCAATAATTTTCTAGATTATCTTATATGAAGAGTTGCATAAAGAAATAGGACGGTATCTGGCAAAGCTTACCAGATTAGATTCTTTTGGGATGAGGGCAAGGAAGGAGGAGTTTGTTCCCCCTCCTAATCTTTCTTTTGATATGGATTTATTAACCACGCAGAGAAGATCCATTTTAATTAGGCTTCACATTGCCCTGTAGAAGCATATTGAGAAACCATCGGGACCAGGTGCTTTATCTGGAGCTAGACCCTAAGCCGCCTCAACCAACTCTTCTTCACTTACCTTTTTTACCATCCAATGGTTATCTTCCATCGAAATGGATGCTTCAATTGGATTAAAAAATTCAACAACCTTCTTCTCATCCAAACCTCCTTCTTCCTAATATAGGCTACAAAAGTGTCTGTAAGCCTCTTACTTGACACTATCCATGGAAGATATTTTATGTTTTTTCTTCCGAGGTAATTTTTTTAACCCTGTTATCGCCTTCTCTAAATTTCGCCATTCTATGGAAGAAAGTTGTCTTTTGATCTCCCTCCTTTAGCCATAGACTTCAAGATTTCAACCTCCATAATTGTTCTTCCTTTCTACCTTGAGCAAAGATTTCTTTTGTAAGGGTCACTTCCGCTTCTAAATGGTTCAGAGTTACCTCCTATTTTTCCATTTGTCACTAATGAGTTCTAATCTCTTTTGTAACTCTTATCTCTTCCACCTTAGAGGTTGATATTTTGTCTTTAAACAATTCCTTAAATCCCTTTTTACAACCTTCAATTTTTTTCCCCAAACATAAGAGGGTGAACCAGAGATCAACCTCTTCCAGGCCTGAGCGATCAGCTCCAAAACCCCTTCTTCTTTTAGCCAATCCGGGTTAAATCTGAAAGTTGTTGGTCCAATATTCTTGAGAGGGGATAAATTTATCCCAGTTGGTTTGTGGTTTGGCTCTCCTTGTGTTATAACATAAGTGTTACACTCCATACCTTTGTCCAGTCAACAAATGTGGATCATGAACCGATCAAGATGACCAACAATGTGACTATTTCCGATGCATTTGTTTGACCAACTAAACTTTCCGGTCTTTGGTGGAAAATCCACCAAGTCCCACTCTAGCATTAAATCTTCCATCTACTCTCGAAAAGGATCTTGAACAAGGCATCCTCCTCTTTTCTCTGTGGCCTTTAAAACTATGTTGAAATATCCTCCCAACACATAGTTTTCAGGCCCAAAATTCTCCCTTCTTCTTCCTAGGGAGTTCTAGAATTCTAATTTTCCCCCATATATAACAGGCTCGTAGACATAGACCACTGGAGCTCTCTCTCCACTACTTTTTTTCTCCAAAAAAATTGTGATCTAGTGTTGCGAGCTAAGACTGTCCATGATCCAAGTGGTTCCAGACACGCTCAAAAGTCAAAGAGGGCTCAAAATAGCTAAAAAATCAAAGTTCTCGAACTTCACCTAAACTAGGAGCAGATCATAGTGCTCGTCATCCTGATTCCAATAATGCAAATGACACTCAAATCCAAGTTCTTATGCTTAGGATATTCACAGTCAAAGTTTTGGTCAAACTTGGCCAAGTGGTAGTCACTAATGAGGCAACAATTTGGCAAGGGGTCGGCACATGGAATCCAGCGATTGAAAAGGGAATTTTTTTTTTCTTACTTAATTTGTCCAGTGACCCTTAAAATACAGTCAAGAATTTTAAGCCATTCTTGGTCGACGATCAAACACGTCCAACTAGACCCCAACCCCAGCCGCATATTATATTAATACAATCGGCCAATGACCATGCCAAATTGGCACCGCATAAGTTGGGGCCAATGGGTTTCTAACCCGATCCCGTTGGTGGGTTGGCCTACCGGCAGCAGCCCCATAACCCATTATAGAATGCACACTCCAACAAAAAATGGTTATGTTATATGGATTAAACACCAAACGACAAACGTTGTTCCAACGGTTAACAAGTCACCGAAAGAAATAATTCAACGATTATGTAAATAAAAACAATATGCCAAGTGACAATTGGGGAGGATCGTGGGGTTGGAACCCTGGTCTCCCACACCCTTAGCCACCAACCAACTAAGCCAACATGCTATGTTGGTTAGTCTACCCGAGTTTTTAATAAAAGGAAACACTTATTCTTTTGTTGGGGGCCAACGGAGGGAGAGCGTCGAGCGGAGGAGTCACACGACAAACCCAGGTGTGGGCATGGTTACTGAGGTGGGTATATTCTAGGGGAACATTCCATTGAATATTTCACAAAATATTCCTTAATGCAGTGTGGAATCTGAAAGATTCCCTCCGGAGTCTTTTTTCAAAGTGACAAAAACATGTTAACTTTACACTAAAAAAAATAGAAATTCACAGGGAACACAATGATGTGGTATGTTTCGTCATCTGAGCAGTGGAAATTTTGGTGTCCAACAACAAGGAATCTTTGGAGAATCTTGTGGAATCTAGAATATTCCGCTGGAGGCTGATTTTTTACAGAGGTAGAATGATGCTAACTTTACAGTCATTTTTCACAAAATTTCACAGGGAGCGAAGTGTTGTGCTCGGAATCTTCATCCGATCAACGGATTTTTTTGCCATCTTTAGGAAAAAATATTTGGGGGAATATTCGAGATTATTGAGGATCTAGAATTTGACAGTGTCAGAAAGGGGCAATGTTTATAGTCGTTCAACACGATTTCGTGCCACGAATTCAATGGTGTAGTCCATTTCGTTAGTTGAGCTTTGGATTTTCCAGCCATCCATGAAAGTGGAGGTAAATGATGCAGTGATGCCAATATTTCTTCTGATCTGTTGAACATCTTGTGGAGAGACATGCCACTCTCGTTGAGGGAATTTATCCTTGTAATGAAAAAGAATGTACTATGTACTCATCATCATCTTGGACCATTCAATGAAGCAGCCCCTCCCCACTCTTGACACTGGGCCCAGAGACATAACCCACAATGGGTGAACTTCGTTATAAATGAGTGTGTACCTTGATTTGATGGTTGTCATTATGTTTCATCTTCCCTAAAACATGCACATGTGGTTGTTTTATAGTCTTTCATATGCAATTCTGCTAACATCACATAATTAAAAGATCTTGGTTAATTATGGTAGCTGAAGATATCCAGATCAATTTTAGTATCAGAGTGGTCTTCTCACTAATGTGAATTGCGAGTGTGAGTTATTGAACGTGCATCAAGAGAAGGAAAATGGAGAACAACAAAGATATCTATGAGGACCTCCTAAATATGGCACACATGGTGGACATAATGTATGCAAATTATGAGGAGAAGATGGCAAGAGAGGAATGAGAGAAAGAAAGAGCAGATGACAATGCTCCATCTACCCCCTCAAGTGAATAGTCTTCTTCTTCATCATCTTTTCATCATTCAAACGAGGATATCCATTGGAGCCTTCAAGCAGAGAATGCTAAATTGAGGAGACTTCCACAAGAAGAAAAAGAGTAGAAGAAGAGACTACAACTTTAGGTATGAGCCATGAAAGAGGCCTTGGAAAAATTGAAATGCAAAGAAGGCTTAGCGAAGCCATCATGACCCTGCTTCAGAATCGACAGCTAAGGTAAATAGTTTTGATCATTCTTAAGTTTCATTTTCACATGATGCTATTTCTGTTGGAAACATGGAGGTACCTATTTCAGGAACCGACATGAGACTCCTTACCAATATGGGGTATAAAGGAAGAGGATTTGGTGTTAATGGCCAAGGAATGACTCAACCATTGGAGGTTGTACAAAGACCTCAATTTGCAGGTTTGGGATACACTGAAGGAGAGTGTTCAAAGGTAGAAGA
>APFE031499032.1:0-11749 GCA_000404065.3 Pinus taeda
ACTTGCACCTAATAAAACAATAAAGTTAAAATAGGTTTTCCTTTTTCCTTTGTAGATTTCTTTCCCCATTAATCCTTGTCTTAATAGATTAATTGTCTTATGGTGGCCTTGAGTGGCCACTCTCATTAGTTGCATGATTTTTAATTTTATGTTAGTGACATTTATTAGGATTGATAACATGTTATTTCATTTATGAAATGTGTTATTTCCCATATTATTGTTAAATATTAATATTAAATATGTTGGTTTTGAACATGGTTTAGCAAAAAGTTCCCAAAAGGTTTATAGACTGTAATTTATAATGTAATGCTTCACTGCTTGGTGAAATTGGTTTGGATATTTTTTTTAAAGATTCATTGATTGATGAAATTTTTATGGATTTTTTTTTAGTATATTAACTTGTACGTGATAAAGTCAAAAGTCGCCTCTTTTTGAGATTTTCATTAGTTAGTTTCCCTTAAGGCTATCAAGTTCACCATTTAGTTCTAGGTTAAGGAAATATAGGAGTCATGAAGTGGCATTGTCCAATAACTTAAATCTTGGAACATGCTTTTTTTAGTCACATTATACTTCCTTTGTGTGTAAATTCTCCATGAAAATAGTTTCATGGAACATGAGGGGCCTCAATAGCAAAGGAAAACAAATACTCCTAAAACAAAAATGGTACACAAAGCACCCATCGATGATGTTGATATAAGAAATAAAAATATTAAGTGAGGTTCTACCTCATAATTAGAAAATGGGGTAGGAATTTCCAAGTAGCAGTGATTGATAATTAGATATATTTGGGTGGAATCGCTATTATTTGGAATGTTCAGGACATCAATATTACCAATATGTTTATCTCTTTTCGCATTATGACAATATGATATTAGTTAATTGACATCGAGGACCACTACCATGTATCCAATGTCTATGACTCCAATATCGCAAATGGAAAACCTCTATTTCTCAATTCTATTTCCAGCACAAGTAATTTATACTCCACATCTCTGTGAATTATTGGGAGTGACTTCAATATTATCAAGTGTCTCGAGGAACAGAAAGGATGAATCACAATGTTTACCAAGAGATTTTGTAAGATATACCATCAAGGCCCTAAAGTAGTATCCATTAAAGTTCTCAAGCAATGAGTCTCCAACCCACACATGTGGATCAATGACAAGTAATACATGTGTGTGTGGTGACTAACTTAGTACACTATTCTAATAACTCCCCAAACTTAATTATTTCACTCTGTCACATGATTCATTGTAGTCTAACATAAGTAAACCAAGAGTAGACATGAAACCCTTAGGCAAGAAAATTTCCCTAGACCCTCAATTAGGTGCTTAAATGATGAAGTGAAAATGAAAGGGGAAAAGAGGACTTCATGATTTAACCATCACAAACATGTGATCAAGTGTGACTAGGAGTGTATATATTCATATGTTTTCCAAAGAGGGTGTGAATACACGAGTTACCATTCATTGGGCCTTATTTTTCTTTCTTTTGATTTTTCTTATATATAGGACTTAGGGAATAAGGTTTTCATAAGTTTTGAACAACTCATAGATATAATATTTACATAAATTTTCACTTTAAACTTAGAGTTTAGACTTAGATATATCATTATAGTGTATATTTAATGATTTTGGCTTTCACTTTTTTATTTTCTTTCATCACAAATGAAAAAAAGGGGAGATATTTTGCCACAAATCTATGAATTCTTAATCATAAAGGCATCATGTGATGAAAAAAAAATAATGATGTTATCCCCTATGAAAATGATGGGTATTCTTGAGAAACGCTTATTCTTGTGGATGTCTCCTTCCTGGTTGAGAGGGAGTGAGCATTGACACCATATTATCCATTTGTCATGTACTATGGTCGAGACTAACAGTCGTAAGCCTACTAAAGACACCAATAGGGAGGATGATGGATTAGATAAACATATGGGACTAATATTCTTTGAGAATTTTTGCTTTGACTAGGACTAACTACCATAAGTCAAGTTCATTAATCCAAGATAAGAATAGTCATGAGGATCGACTTTTCCTGTTGTCAAATATTCTGACAGTGGATTAGGAAATGATCATGTGAGGACATGTCTGATGAACATCCTAGTGCAGAAAGTGCCTAAAGAGGCAGTGGTGTCCAAATTTATACCTCTCACATTGTGCTATGATCTAATGGAGATATATAACTTGTTAGTCAAGGCCTTTCTATTTTGCCAATGTTGGCTATGATGATTTAAATCATTGTTGATGCTTACCAATCCATATCCCTTCTTATATGAATATTTCAACTTGATAGTACTTTTTTGTCCCGTTATGAGCATCTCCCTAGTTTAGAGGGAGTTTCATCATCTTCATTATCATCATCACCACCATCAATCTCATCATTGCATTATCTTCATAATCACCATTCATGATGTCATAATCATAAAATATTACGAGTGCTCAAAAAGGGTTGTTAGGACACATGATATATGCAAGAGAAATGACAACTTTATTTTTTAGACATGACCGATGATCATCATCACCACTACCATTATCATCATCATTATAATTTTCATTATCCCCATCATCATAATTCATGTAATTTCTATCATCATTGTTGTCAACTTAGTCATGATCATAATCATCATTCATGCCATTATTGTTGTTGATGATGACCAAGATGAAAATAATGATAATGATGATCAAATAATAATGACTTGGAAGATGACTCTAAAGATAATGATTATGATTACGACCATGACAACATTTAAAAATTGAGAAGATTGTCCAAGGTCATTAGCATTGCCATCATCATTGTCATCATCATCATTTTCATTATAACGCCCATTATATTTATCATCATTTTGATTATCATAATAATCACAATTCATGTCATCGTCATCATCTTCATTATCATCATCGTCATAATTATTGACATTGTCATTAGTTGTTCATAATTGTTAATGTCATAAGAAATATCATCAATGCAAAAATTATATGTGTGTCGGAAAATGGATGCAAAAGTCAAAAAAGATATGGGGGCAACAATAGATGTAAAATTGGATGAAGAGTTGACACAACATAAGTAGATGCAAAACAAGATAGAAAAATTGACAAAAAAGTGGATGAAAAAGTAGATTCAATAGTTGATGCAAACTTGGACACAAAATAGGGTGCAAACATGGGTGTAATAGTAGGCATAAAACTTAGCATGAATTGTTGTGAAATAAATGTGGATACAACAATGAGAAAAAAAGACACAAACTTGGATGCAAAAAGGAGGAAAAATTGGGTTAAAAAATGAATGTAAACATGGACCAAACATGGGTGCAATAGTGGACACAAAATTAGATTCAAAATTGGACACATCAGAAATGGATGCAAAAGTAGATGCAAAACGAGATCCAAAAAATAGAAAAATTATTTGATGCAAACTTGGACACAAAAGAGGATGAAAATGTGCATGCAAAATTGGAAGAAAATGTGGGTTTCAATGACAGGCACAAGATATGGCACAACAAAAGTGGATGTAATAAAAAACACGAAAAAATGAAAACTTGGATGCAAGACAAGATGCAATAAGGGATGAAAAAGTGGATGCAAACATGGGTGCAACAACAGAAACAAAATTGGATAAAAAGTATGGATGTAATGGAAGTAGATGCAAAAGATGATACAAAATGAGATGCAAAACACAACACAAAAGTGGATGCAAAAATAGATGCAATATTTTGATGCAAAAGTGGATGAGAAGATGGATGCAAAATTGGAAGCAAATGTGGGTACAACAATAAGTACAAAACATGGTGCAAATAGTGTCACAACAAAGATGTAATGATAGATGCAAGAAAAGAAGCAAATGAAGATGAAAAATAAGATGCAAAAAGGGATACAAAAGTGGACGTAAACATGGGTGCAACAATGGATGAAAAATATGATGTAAAAGTTGATGCAACAAAATTAGATGCAAAAGTAGACACAATATGAGACACAAAACCTGATGCAAATCTTGATGCAAAGGGGTTGCAAAAAATGATGTAAAAATGGATGCAAAAAGTAATTTAAAAAATGATGCAAAAGAGGATGCAAGAGATGATGAAAAATTTGATGGAAGTGTAGGCGCAAAAAGTGGATGCAATAAATGAAACAAAATTAGGTGTCACACTTGATGCAAAACATGGTGCAAAGGATGGCACAAAACTTGGCATAAAACTTGGTGTAAAACCTGGTGTAAAACCTTATGCAAAACCTATTGCAGTACTTGGTGCTAAACTTGGTGTAAGACTTGGTGAAAAACTCAGTGCAAACTTTGCATCAATTTTTGCACCATATTTTATAAATTGATACAAATAGCACCAAAAATGGGCTCTAGATGCAGAAAAGGAAGAAAAAAAGGGATGCTAATCAGAGTGTTTTGTTGTAGTGTATCCATGATTTAGATCCAATGCAGATTTTTGTTCCATTGTTAATTCACCAAGTGAGGCCATTCATGATGCTGGGGAGAGTTTGTAATACAACCGTCAAGGTGATAGAGATACCATGTTTGTTCCAAGATGGAAGGTGAACCCAATCCATGAGGTTATGCGGCCAAATGTATTTATTGATGACCACATATTTCGACAGACTTTTGGGCTTTAGGAGTAGCCATCCCAATTTGGCAGTGAATGCATGTGAAAATGCTGGAAGATATTTGAGGGCCCATCCTCCCAATTTCCTGGGCAATGCAATACAACTCCATATCACCCAAGTGAATGATTTCCCCTCCCTGTTTCCATTCCATAGAAATTTGGAGCATATTTTTTGTATTGTCAAAAGTATACCTTGAGGAATCCAAGCAAGGTACAACTAGTAAACCATAGTGGCTTCCAATACTCATTTGATAAGAACTAGCCTCCCATAGGTGGATAATAATTGGTGGTTCCAACTAAGAAACCTTTTTTACACCTTAGTCATCAATCAAGTCTAGTCAGCTATTTTTTATCCATGGGAGTTTTTGTGAAATTCCAAATATTTAAGTTCATAATCCAATTGAAAACTTTCGAAGGAAAACTTCTGATAAGCATGCATGGATTCCTAAGGAGAGCAAGTTGTGAAGGTGATGGTAGGCTTTGTTCTATTGGTTTCCATCCCAGTAGTTGTACAAAAAAGTTGTATGATATCATAGAAAGTATTGAAGTCTCAGATGCCACTGATGATAAAAATAACACATCATCAATGAAAAGAAGATGGGATAAAATACATTGATCAGTGATCTTGAGCCTCGGTAGTCGCCCAACTCTTCTTTCCTCTAATATTAGCTTGCTTAGTCCTTCCACGACAAGAAAGATAAGTAATGGGGATAGTGGACAACCATGTCTGAGGCCCCTCTCAGCATGGAAGAAATTGGAGACTGATCCATTTATAAGTACACTAAAGGAGACAGGGGAAATGCAGCACATAATCCATCGGATGAAAGGGATGGGGAATCCAAGGTGTGTCAGAAGCATCCTAAGATAGAGATAGCTAACTTGATCAAAAGCCTTTGATAGATCAATTTTTGAGAGTGGATCCTTTTAGATGCTTCAATTTGATAGAGTGGAAAGCTTCTTGTGATGATTCAATGGCCTCATGGATCTACCGATTATGGAGGAAAGAAAATTGTTCATATGAGATGTTGGCCAAGAGAATAGGCTTGATACAATTAGTAATGATTTTGGCTATAATTTTGTATAAGCAGTTGCAAAGGGATATTGGTTGGAAATCATTGAAGGATTTAGGGGAGTCCACCTTAGGCATGAGGGCAATGAAGGTGGAATTGATGACCTCATACATGTGCCCTATAATCATACATTCCTCAACAACGTTGAGTAGGTCCATGCCTAAAGTATCAAAAGAAGGTAGATAGAATTCTATAGACCATCCATCAGGGCTTAGACATTTATCCTTCTTGAACCATTTCAGGTTGCTCTCCAATTCTCCCATAGATATAGGTTTAGTGAGATCTTCAGATATGTCAGGGTCAACATACCAAGGGAAATGACTAGCAATACGAATGATTTCTGTGAGTGAAATCCCAAGTGGAGCCTTGAAAAGCTATTGAAAACTAAATTTCCCAAATGATCTAGTTGATGGAACGTTTGAGCATATTGTCCATGGTCAGTAGACATTTTCCAAATGGTGTTACAAGCCTGCCTTCCTTTGGAATAATTGTCGAAGAATTTAGTATCGTCATTCCCTGGCTTCAGCCAGATGGCTCTACTTCTAAGTCTCCAAGTCTCTTCTTGGTCCTATAGAATGTTGTATCTTTAGGCCTCTGCCTCGGTGAGGGTAGATTTAGCTTCAACTGAGATGAATCCGTGACCTTAGCCATCCATAAGATTGGCAAGCTAGTGCTCAATTTCACAAAGAGTCTGGTCGTCTCTGGATCATTTAGATTTGGGCCATTGAATGGAGATATTTTTAAGTTCCATGAGGTTTCGAAAAAATCCTTCAACTAGGTTCCACCTTTGGGAAGGAGGGTGGTCTCTCCAAAAATCGGTAACGAATTTGTGATATTTGGGGTCCTATAACTAGGTCCAGTTGAACATGAAGGGTGCTACGGGCTTTAGGGATGGACCAACTAGTTCCAAATAGATGGGTGAGTGATCAAAGACACCCCCATATCCAACCCATTGAAGAAAATTGGAGAGGGTACCAAGAAAGTCCTCTTTGAGGAGAAACCAATCCAATTGCCTATGCAAAGTAGCATGACCAATTCTCCTATTATGTCATGTCAGTTTCTTTTTGTTCATGGGGATCTCAATCAGATGATGTCGTTCCACGAGATGTTCCATATATTATGATAGGGGATCTAACTGTGTATGATGTCCCAAAGATTTCTCATGATGAATAGTGAAATTGAGGTCTCGACCCAAAGTTAGGTTATTAGAATTCATCAACGACAGTTGCAATTGGTGATTCCAGAACTCCACCCTACTATGATATGATTCATAGACATTGATGATATGAAAGTTCCTGCCCATCTTTTAGGAAAAGATATCCATTCCTAGGAATCCAGGTCCCCCCCATACAAAAATATGGTTGATGGATCGAGTATTAATGCCCAGTTCAATACCCATGGATCATCCATTGACATCTAGGCATGAAAGCATAAGCTAGACATCATAGAGTCAAGAATCTAGGAAACCTACTCTTCCTTCCCGAGGGTTTCTTGTAAAGAAATTATGTAAAATGGCTTTGTATCCAGGAGCCTCTTGAGGGATAGTTTTTTAGCAGGGCTAGCAAACCCTCTGAAGTTGAGGGACAACCACTTCATGGATCATCTTGATTAAGGGTGTTATTTCCTTTAAGAACTCCATCAATTGTGGTCTGTCTGCCTAGGGCCACATCTACCCTGACAAGAAGGATAGCTCACACAATCCTGAAGGGTTCCCTCAAGTGGCTTTAGTCTCAATAGAGAGGGAAGAGAGACCTTATCCACTTTGTCTAGGAGGGATGGATACCCAGGGTCAGAGGTTATATGGATGTGAAAATTGAGAAGTGGTGGAGGGCTTATGTGGAGTGATAGAGTCAGCTCCAGTAACAAAGAGTGGGGTAGTGGAGAAGATAGTAGAAGGATGATCGAGTAGGCATGTGAGAGGGAATGTGGACAAGCTAGAAATGGATGCATATGAAACATGTAATTGTTGTGAAATGCATATTAAAGAAAGAGAAGAACAAAGAAAAGGAAGAGTACCCATGGAGTGAGTAGCCACTGGAGCAGTCTGAGATCTCACCAGGGATGAAGATGTAGGCTGTAGAGAGGAAAAACAAGTTGGTAGAGAAGTATCCCCATACATAGCCATAAGACTAGTAGCATGAGGAGGTTATTCTTCCACTAGAGGATCTTTAGATTGTGGATTCTTAGTGCCTTTTTTTTTATGAAGAAGTCACCAACAAGACAAGGGAGCACTCCTTATATATCTTCCCTACCTTGTGACACCTTCTACACCTGAAGGGGACTCCCTCATAGTCTAGGGTTTGTTTGCAAGTGAAATGATTCCAGTGCAAAGTAATATTTTCCTCCAATCCTTCTCTAGTCTCAAGGTGAACCAGTATGCGTGCAATAGATTTGTTGTTAGAAGTTGCATATGATAGATCATGATCGAAATAGGTACCCAATGCATTTTTTATGCGAATAAAGATGTCCTTTGACCAAAAGTGCAGGGGTAGCCCTGGAAGACGAATCCAAATCGGACCAACACCCAACCACTCCCGTTCTAGATTGAAGAGGGGGCTCCATTGTTTTAGAAGCATAGGGTCCATTTCGATATGCTAGTAGCGGGAGAGTATCCAATCTATGTATTCTTCTTGGTGGAAATTGAAGGAAAATAATCCTCGACTTAGAATGGTGATCAACATAATTTCCTTGAGTAAAGTGCCCCAAATCTCGAAGGTCCAGAGGCGAAGCCTCTTAGCTAAATATGTTCTTCTCCTCACATGCCACACTAGAACCCTATTGGAAGTATCCACCACTTTTCCCATAATGATACCTTCCACAAATCTAAGATTGATGTCCTTGCTCAAGGTCTTGACACACTTACTCTTCTTAGCCTTACTAGTCCATGGAGCATCTGGATGGCCCCAAAAGGCGTCCCGATTGCCTTGTGAGACTTCATGTGGTGAAGGGGAGGAGTCCCAAGGGTTAACTACCAGAATATTGAAGCTGCTAGGGGGAATTGGAAAACTCCCCTGAAAAGATGTAGGGTTAGGGTTGTTGTCTGGTGTCAAGTGATGGATAGAGGATATCCCAGATTGTGACAACCCTAAAGAAATGGGAATACAAGATGATGTCGGGTGAAGGGATGCCTCAGGAGAAATGGAATCAATGGTAGGGGAGGGTGCAATGCAAGCGGCAAGAAGGTTGAGTGTGGAAGGAGAGAGTGGAGGGCAATCAAGCCTAGGAGATGCAACGAGGGGAGTAGAAGTTAGCAGGTAGGGCATTAATGGTCTAGAAAGCTCAGTCACAGACAATGGGCTTGTCTACAGGAGAAACGATGTTCAATAGGGACCAGAAGTTGACACACTATGAGGAAGCATCCAAATCATCTGTTGGGATTTAGGTCAAAGGAATAATCAACAACATCTAACTCCATTCTAACAACTACAGATAGAATCCGGGATGAGGTAACAATTGAAGAACAGGTAGGGATCTAGCCCACAAGCTGTCACGATGAGCTCCTTACTGTAGGAAAATGGAAAAAGCAATGATGGAGATAGCAAAACATTGGACTGCCTATTATCCTAGACCCTATGATGCTTCAGTGCAGAGTGCCATCTTCCTCTCATATTGCAGTGGCGAATTCTTCATCATCAGATTGTATTTTCATCAAAAGGGTTTGTTGTTGTAAAAGGATAATGATATAATCATGGGACAAAAAAATACTCCCTAAAATGACTCAGTTTTGATGCAGAAACTCAGAATGGAAACTAATTATATATATGTTTGACCTCCTAAATTTTTGGAAGAAAAATATTGGTAGAGAAATGTGTGTTAATATAAAAATATACCATTGGATTTTCTTTTTTAGCGTTCCTATGTTTAGATTCGTAAGTGTTATTACTACGAATTGTGAAACAATTTCAGAAACAGATGTTGTGAAGGGAACTGTTGAATGTATTTGTTTTGTTTACTTTATTTGAAAATTTTATTACAACTGCTTAGATAGTCTCAGTGTATTTAATTGGGATGCATAAATAACGATATTCATTGTAATGGACATTTCTTTCATAATTATATCAATTTTGTAAACTTATTGCACTGATCAAAATATGTTATTATCCTACTTTATAAACCAGTTGAAGTAAAGGAAAATTTTCTCGAGTGGTTCTAACATATTCTAGAAAGCAAGACAATGCCCAAAGTGAATGATACTCAAAATGGTGTGACAATATCTACTTCAATAAAAGTTGTTACGCCCACAATTCCTAATATGGTCTTTAAATATATATTATTTTTGAACCAAGTTTTAGAGAATGATAAAATAATTGTTTTCATACACTATTTCAAAAGAGTTAATGTGAATCTCAAACCAAAACATACAAACATAAAACATGAAAAACATTACACCTACAATGTTGTTATTTCCATAAACGAAAAACAGTAAACATGACACTCGATGCGATGACTGGATGTGATGATTGCATCAAATATCTCTCAACACTATGATGGAATGAATTCGTGAAGAAGTAAATACAAAAAGGTCACATGCATTCTTCCATACCTATGCTTACAAATTTTGATCTATCTATCGGGATTTCGCTCAAGATTTTTACAATCCCTTAATAAACACTAAATGTACATCAATGCAGGAATTAGTGTGAAGGAATGTTTAGGATATGCTATATTTATTATATTGTGATTGTAATTATAATTAGCACATCCACCTAAAGTATCGTTGGTGAGTGTTGATAGGTAGCAGATGCAGAAGATAAATCAGTTCCATTTGGAGAATGGATGGTGAAGTCTCTTGGTGTGGACCAAATCCAACTCCATTATACTTTTGGGCATGGATTTTCTCAACTGCTTGGTCAAGCTTGACCATGTAATTGCACTTCGGGACAAACATACAATGGCTGAAATAGTTAGCATTTCCTTCTTACTCTTGCTGGAATAGTTGGCACTTTGGCTTAAGAACACATCTGTGGAAGGAGTTGTTGGATAATAGTTAGAAATCAGATGAATTCATTGTTGCAAGTTGGGGATTCAAAAGGAAGACAATGATTTGATGTATACCATTGTCTAATCATGTGTGTTCCATCCAATTCCATGACAATTACACCTATTGCTATAAAAATACTTCCACTCCCTCCCATTCCATCATTCTCCTTTTTCTATGCAAGAAACCTTTGTTAATTTTACCATTATAAAATAAGCTAAAGTAAAGTGCTATGCTCCTGCCTTATGGTATTTCTTTGCAACATATGGTGCAATTGCTCGTTAACAAAATATCATATGAGAAAGTTTCATATGAAATCTGTTATGGTTTTTTTGGCATTTGATATTGGAAAGCCATGGATCTGGCCCATGGTATGGTATTGTAACATACCCTATTTATAGATTAAGGAAATCCATAATAAAGTGGATCTAAATATTCATGGATAAAAATCTTCTTCCATGCTTTTTGAAATGAATATATTTTTACGTTATAATAATAATGATAATATTTATAATAAATGTTAATTTTTTATAAATTTGAAATGTTAGCAACGTTTGAGATGTATGATGAAGTAAATGTTTTGATCTTTATTGTGGATTGATAATTATTAACGTTTACCAGCCATTTAATTTATATAATTGTGCTCATATGTAAATTTCTATTCAAAATGTGTTATTTTTTTAATATTGATAATTTAAATACATTTTAAATATTTTAAAGCTACTTTAGTATTTAAGGTTTTAAAAATTTGAAAATACATTTTATAGTGAATTACTCATGTGTTTACCTGTTTTTGTTAATCATATGGGGAGCGAGATAATTTATCTTATTTTGGTTATTGGATTTGTCTGTTTAGTGTAGAGTTTTCTTCTCAAAATAACATGCATACTTTACTTTGTATGGTTTTAAGTATAGAAATAATTTTCATTTTTTTTTCTTCTTGTTTCTCCTTGCTCTTTTTTTGTTGTAGTAATTTTAGATATATTTTCATAATTTTTTTTTATTTTTTATACAATATTGAACAACTAAAAGTTTATCATAGGAGACTAGAAAGAAAATTCATAGTTAAGAGTATGTATTCCTTACAGGAAA
>APFE031499036.1:4924-17338 GCA_000404065.3 Pinus taeda
TTCCTTATTTCCAGAATTAGTATCGAAGATAGGTTCCTTCAGTAACAAATTAAACACTAGAAGGTAGATCTATAAATAATTATGTCTAGGAAAGAGAGTCAAGAAGCTTACTCAAGTATAATACCAGTATTTGATGGGACCAACTATGATTTTTGGAAATTCAGAATGGAAGTGTATCTTATGTCCCTAGGAGTAGATGTTTGGACTTCAGTACTAGTAGACTACAATGTCCTTGATATTCCTCCCACTGATGCAGATGGAAAAACATTATATCTAAGCAATGGTAAAGAAAAGCATGTTATTCTCGTTGGTCTTAGTCAATCAAAACTTGTAAAAGAAGAATTGTAAGTATGCTAATGAAATGTGGGTAAAACTTAACTAGTGTTATGAAGGAGATGACAAAGTCAAGCAAGTGAAACTTTAGACTTTCAGAATGAGGTTTGAAAGCTTGAGAATGAATGAGAATGAAAGCATAACATAATACTTCCTCGGAGTTGATGAAATTATTAATATGAATAGAGGACTTGGTGAATAAGTCAAGGAAGACATGATCATTTAGAAAATATTAGATCTCTACCCATGAGATTTAATGCCAAAATCTCAGCTATTGAAGAAATGGCTAATTTAAAGGATCTCAAGATGGATCAGATGCATGGTACTCTCATAGCCTATGAGATGCAAGTAGGAATAGAAAATTATGAACCAAAGGAAGTAGTGTTAAAAGTATCCAGAAAGGGCAAGGAGAACAAAGATCATCAAGATTGCTCCATCTGCGAATATGATCAGGAGCTGGCTCAACTAGCCAGAAAAATGAAGTGTGGCTCATGAAAATATAAGGGGAATTTTCCCTTTAAGTGTTTTGACTGTGGAAGAGTTAGACATTTCTCTTCCAATTTCCCTTATAAAGAAAATGCTAAAAGGGAAGAGGATCTAAAATTTGGAAACAAGTCTCAGATACATCAAAAGAAAAATCCCTATAAGGAGAAGGGGTTCTAGTCCAAATAATATAGCTCAACATCAGAGTCAGATTGTGAGGACTCATCAGAGAATGGGTAAGGTATGTATCTTCTTATGGCCTTTTAAATAGACTCCAAGAAACAAGGTATTATGGACTCTGAAGAGGAATAAGAAAGAGTAGTAG
Organism: Pinus taeda; assembly: GCA_000404065.3. NCBI lineage: Eukaryota > Viridiplantae > Streptophyta > Pinopsida > Pinales > Pinaceae > Pinus > Pinus taeda. Next base: position 6,066 of record APFE031499036.1, read on the forward strand.
ACCTTGAAGGGGAACTTATCAGTGCCCTCAATGAATTAAAGAAAGCAAGGAAGAAGAATAAGGAACAAAAGGAACAATTACAACTTGCAGAGGAAGGTATGTATAACTCTGATAATGAGGAGTATGCCTATCAAAAATAAAAGCTTTAATAAGTTATCAAGAGCAAGGAAAGTCTAGACCTTTTACTAAAATAAAATCAAGGAAACTATGAGAGACTGGAAGAGGAGAACAAAAAGTTGAAACTGGAGGTGCTCAAGTTAAAAAAGGAAACAAGCTCACAGATATGCAAAGATGATATTCTGTCTTTGAAATTTGAGCTGGAGGAGGCCAAAAGAAAAGAAGAGGTTCTTCAAGACCTAATTCAATAATGGGAGGAGAACTGTCAGATTCTTGAAGAAGCAGTTGTCTCTTTGAGAACTGATCTTGAGAAAACAAAGACTAAGAAGGTTCTAAATGAAAAGTTTGTTGAAGGGACAAGGAAAATAAATCAAATTTTGAATAGTCAAAGGCCTTTTGGAATCAAAACCAATCTGGGATACTCTAAGACACGAGAATCTTCTATTGGTAAGATAAAATTTAGGTCTGTAGGATTCAAAGAACCATAGAGTCATGAGAAGAAGCACCATGAAATAATTAATTAAGACAAAATAAAAGTCAGACAAAGAGGAGACCATCGATGGAGAACAAACCAATCAGTCAGATGACCAAGGTATTTTCCTACACAATCTCATAATGCTTTTAACAATAGGAATGCCTATTTGTTTTATGGTCACTAATATAAGTGGCATATATTTGGACATAAATCTATTAATTGTAGAAGGATCAAAGTTGAAAGAGATGAAAATATTAGATATAATACGCACTGGATTTCTAAGTTTCAAGATTCCTCTCTTAGAAATCGGAATGTCTTCTCTCCCATACTAAGTGAATTAGAATGCTTCAAATGTAATAATTTTGGGCACAAAGCAAGTGAGTGCAGATGCAAGTTTGAACATGTGTTTAAGTCACAATCTGATAGATAGTCAGCTATCCAAAAGGATAATGGGAGCTGGAAACGGAAGACTAAAGAAGGCATGTGGTGTGGACGTGCCTTATCAGCTCATAACCAAGGAAAAAAATGGTATGTGGATATTGGTTGTTCGAAACATATGACTGGGATCAAAATAAATTTTTGGTCACTTAAGGAAAATGGCATAGGAAGAAATGTCACCTTTGGAAACAATACTCCATCAAGAATCAAGGGTAAAGGTTTAGTGAGTATTGATCAAAAATAGAAGCACAAAATGTGTTGCACAATCTGCTTAGTGTTAGCCAAATGTGTGATAATGGTTATGATGTGACCTTTCAATATAAAGATTGTGAGATCTTCAACATAAATAATAGAAAACTGGTGGGAAAAGCAATCAGAACCCACAATAATATATATGTGTTTGACGATTCTAGGGTTAAATATTATTTAAGCAAAACAAGTGAAGCTCGATTGTGGCACAAGAGGCTTGGGAATATGAATTTTGACAGTTTGATAAAAGTAAGCAAGATGGGAGTAGTGAAAGTATTACCAAGACTATCAAAGCCCAATAACACAATCTGCAAGTCATGTCAGTTTGGCAAGTAGACTATAACTTATTTCAAATCAAAGGAGTTATCCTCATCTAGACCTTTGGAGCTCTTTCTCACACACATTTGTGGCCCAACCATAGCAAGAACCTCAAAAGGGGAGAGGTATTTTATGTCGCTCATTAATGATTTCATTAGGGCCACTTGGATTGTCCTCTTAAAAGGAAAGTCAAAATTTCTCAAGCATTTCAAGAATTTTAAAGCTCAAGTAGAAAATGAGAAATATTTAAAGATAAAATGCTTAAGATCAGATAGAGGGGGAGAGTACACCTCAAGAGAATTTGAAGAATTCTGTGAAGAGCATGGCATCAGGAGGCAGTAATTAGTGGCTAGAACTCCTTAGTAACATGGAGTAGTAGAGAGGAAGAACAGAACAATCCATGAAATGGATCGAGCAATGTTAGATGAAGTGGGAGTGTCTCACAACTTCTAGGGAGAAGTAGCTCAGATACTAGTATATCTGTCAAACAAAACTTGACTCGATCCTAATAGTGATAAAACTCCCTATGAGTTATGGAAGGGAAGACTTGCATCAGTTAAACACCTCAAGGTGTTTAGAAGCAAGTGCTTCATTAAAAGGAATGAAAAGAACCCTAGGAAGTTTGATTCACACACTGATGAAGGGATATTTCTCGAATATTGTATTCAAAGGAAAGGATATAAGTGTGTTGTAGAGGCTACAACCACCCTCCAAAATTTTGGCCTACACAAATTTCAGAGCCTCCCTTGAAGAGTTTCTCTTGATGATTGCACACACTCGAGCTCACTCCCTGAGCTCATGGGAGTCTTTACATTCACCTTTCTTGTTCATCCAAGTCTCTGCATGCTGATGTCCAAGTCATGCTTTTGACAGTGTTCTAGTTATTCTCAAAGTCTTTGCTTCATATGTGTCTGTTGTGTTCACCATGAAAGTATCTGTCACACTCACACACGAAGTCACATTCACTGTCGCACAAGCATTGTCTCAATCATGAACGTTAATCATGAGTGTCGCGCTTATCTCTTGCATCGTCGGTCAATCATGTTAAATGTGTGTATGTGGATGGTTTGGTCGTTTTGTCATCAAGTCATGCGAGTGTGTGTTCGTATGATCATCTATGCATATTTTGATTATTCACACACTTAGTCATTTTTGTTGAAGTTCTGACAACTAGACTCCTCACTAATAGTCGGAGCATCACCCTAATTTTGACTTGATCGATTGTCAACTAGAAAAATGCAGAAGCACCAAGCTAGTCCGTTAAAGTTACGCTGCTCGCAAGAAACTCAAGTAGCATTCATGTTGGCTACCTGGATAGTCGGCCGACTGTTCATCTCAGAAATTGTGCAGTTCTCATGAGTAGGCATCCCTCTGCCCATCAGTCATCTCAGCTCAGAAATTGCGTAAATATGATTAGCATGTCGGGCTCCCAGTGATAGTGTAGTTTCCCAACTAGCAAGTCCTAGCAACAGACTACCTATTCCCTCTAGGAATTGTGCAATTTCCGGTGCCAGTGACCCCAACAACCAACTGGAAGTTCCCTCAGGAAATTGCGGCAGTTTTGGCTACTAATGACCCCAATAGCGAACTGGAAGTTCCCTATGGGAATTGTGCAGTTCTGACTGCCAATGACCCTAGCAGCCAACTGGCAGTTCCCTCTAGGAATTGTGTAGTTCTGGCTACCAGTATCCCGGGCAGTTCCCCAGAAAAACTGCGCAATCCCTTCCTGCTAACCCCTCATGCAGCCCAGCCCGTTCCTTTGGAAAATTTCACAAATTTGGCTGTCCAACCCCTGCTAACTGTTCATTCTAAAAAATACACAGAACATGCCTACCTTGCCCTTTTGTATCCAAAACTGTCCCTCCCAAAATTTACGCAATTTTTCCTCCCAGCTGAGCCAGACCTTGCAAATAGTCACTGTCGACTCAAATTGCCTATCTCCATCTCTCAGTGACTCTTACACAATTTTCATCAGCTGTTTCCTAGAGCCATCATCCTGCTTCATAGCCTTGCTGCCTCTCCTGATCACCTGCACCCGAATGATCATGTGTCATGGTAGACTAGTAGTTTTTGGATTTGATGTTGTCTTGTCATGAGTGACTGCAGGTATAGGTACACCAATGAACATGACAAGACAAAAAAAACAGGATGAATGGAGTAGCACATGCAGATGGACAGGTTCACCAACAGATGAATGAACGAAGCATGTGAAGTGGACGAACGTAGCGAACATGCACCTTTATAAACAAGTGAGCCTGTTAAGCCTTCCAGCATGAAAGCAAGGAACAACATGCGAAATCTTCATCAAGAAAACCAAGGACCATCGAAGACTCCGTGCACTTCGTCGTGTGGAGGTGAAGCTATGATATACCATGAAGACATCCATCACTCAGCATCATTGTAGCTCGACATGCACTCCAGTAGCAGCATGAATGTACCAGCCTTGTCTTGTCAAGTCACGTTGAGTCAAGTCATGAGTCATGTTGCCCAAATCTCCACTATGGGCTTGTTGTCATCAATGTGATGTAACGTGGAAGTCCAAGATACCCACTTGTTGAACATAGAGTCATGTAAGTTAGAAAGTCATGGAAGTTGAAGGGTCACGAGGGTAGTTGAATATCCACAAGGGCCAGTTTCACCCTTGGCTATAAATACCCCCTCATTTGTACATGAAAGGACTTTTCACCTCAGCTCCTCTTGCATAGCCAAGAGAGTCTATAATCTTTTCTTTGAGGAGTAAGTAGTGGCTCCAACGCCCCGCTGATGGGTTTAGTGATGTATGGTGTAACGATGTGTCTTGGAACTTTCACTTAATTCAGAAGCCTATCCACAGGCCAACACATTTTCACACATGTATTGTATTTGTTGTAAGAGTGATCTTTAACACTTGTAATGTATGTTTCTTTAACCTGTGTTCTATATTTGAAATGACTCATTTGTTGCAATGCATAATCTATTAATGGAAATGTGTTGTATATGCTACTAATGTTGTCTCGTCTGTGTTGACTGCTCTGCCAGACATCAAACAGCCCTTTCACATGAACCTTGTTGTAACAATCATTGCACTCATTCAGACTGATCCGTGAGTGTTGTACATGTTATCTGAACTTGTATGTTGTGACTGCGGCATCCGAGTTGACTGCTATGCTGGAAGCTGTGTATGTCCTTTGTGTTGTGTGCTCCTAGCCAAGTTGGAACTGATCCCTTTCAACTTGGAACTCACCTTCACCTTTTCCCCTCACAGTGAAAGAACCATTGAGACAAGTACACTTACACTTACCAGGCACGTGAACCTCACTTCTCAAAGACAAAGTGAACCACTCTCCTATGCTAACAAGCAAGAGTTGAGGAAAATCCTCAAGATAATGGCAACCGGGCCATCATACCAAATGGAACTCCCACACCAAATGGTGTGAAGTCTAGTTGGGACTTCATACCAAGGTGATCCCTTGAATGTTGGTGGGTCCAGCACCATCAACAAAGTGTTACAACAAGAGGACAAGGAATATTTAGGCTTGTATCGACATAGTAGTTGATGAAGTAGGTTCACAACCTCAATCCTCTAAAAGTGTTATGAACTCAGATGATGAAGAAAGCTCACATTTGCAGTCCGTTGATATGAATGAAACAAATTTAGATAGTGAAGGTGAGGAAGAAGGTATGCCTTCAAGGCCAAAGACACCCTCTAGGTATGTATAGAAGGAACATCCCTAGAGTCAGATTCTTGGAGATCAAAGGTAGGGTGTCCAGACCAGAAGGAAACTTATGGGCAGTAAAAGTTATGCAAATTTGGCTCTACTATCATAGATAGAACCCAAGAACCTCTGTCAAGTAAGCGAAGATAAGTTTTGGGTGAAAGCCATGAATGAAGAACTTGACCAGATTGAAAATAATGATACATGGGAGCTTATTCCAAGACCAAGTGAGAAAAATGTCATTGGAACCAATTGGGTTTTCAAGAACAAAATGAATTAAGAGGGTCAAGTAATCAGGAACAAATATTGTTTAGTTTGCAAAGGGTATGCCCAAATAGAAGGGGTAGATTTCGAAGAAACCTTTTCGCCAGTAGCTCGCCTGGAAGCTATAAGAATATTTCTTTCTCTTTCCATCCACAGGAATATCAAGGTATATTAGATGGATGTGAAGTCTACCTTTCTCAATGGATATTTAGAAGAGGAGGTTTACATTGAGCATCCAAAAGGATTTATTCTCTCCTCCGATGAAGGGATTGTATGCAAACTAAAGAAGGCCTTGTATGGTTTAAAATAGGCCCCCAGAGCTTTGTATGAAAGGCTGAATAGGTATCTTCAACGAAAAGGGTTAAGAAAGGCACAGTTGATAGTAATCTGTATGTAAAATTTGAAGGTGACCATCTATTGATTGTGGTTCTGTATGTGGATGATATAATATTTGGCAGCGATGTGGAATAGTTGGGCACCAATTTGCAAATTGTATGAAAATAGAATTTGAAATGTACATGATTGGAGAACTATCCTTCCTTTTGGGTATGCAAATTACTCAGTCTCCACAAGGAGTGTTTAAATCCCAATAAAAATATCTCAAGGAAACTATGAAGAAATTTGGAATGGAAGATTGCAAACTTGTCAGCACGCCCATGACTAAAAGTTGAAAAATGTGCAAAGAAGATGGAACACAACTGGTAAATCAGACTGAATACAAGTCAGTGATAGGAATATTACTGTATCTAATAGCTTTGAGGCTAGACATCATGAAGGCAGTGGGTATTGTGGCCAGATTTCGGGCTTTTCCACAAGAAAGCCATGTTATTCCTATCAAGAGGATCTTCAAATATCTTCAAGGTACAACAGAGTATGGACTATGGTATGCTAAGAGTGAATATTTCAATTTGAAGGCCTACACAGATGCATATTGGGTTGGAAGTCTTGATGATAGGAAGAGTATTTCTGGTGCAGTTTTCTTTCTGGGTGAATGCTTGGTGTCGTATGTCAGTAAGAAACATGGCTCTATTTCTCTGTCAACTATTGAAGCAGAGTATATTGTTGTTGCTACTTGTTGTATGCAGATTCTATGGATGAAGCAAAACTTGAAAGATATATAGGTATAGTTGTTTGATCCCATTCCAATAATGGGTGACAACACAAGTGCGATCAACATCTCTAAAATTCCAGTCATGCATTCAAAGACTAAGCATATTCCTATCACATATCATTTCTTGAGGGAACAGGTTGCAACCAACATTGTCAAACTTGCATATGTACCCATTAAAGAGAAACTAGAAGATATATTTACCAAGTCACAGACAAGGGAACCATTTGAGTATCTCAGGCAACAGATAGGAGTTATGACTCCTCCCCCCAAGTGACTTCATTTTGATAGGTGATGGAAGCTACTTAGCATGTGTAACTCATGGGAGAATAGACTGCAATGGTTCATGGGGAGTGCTTGCAAAGTTTTCTTTGCCATTGATGTCAAAGGGGGAGAAGATTCGCATCAGAGTAGACCATGCCAAGCCTGAGGGGGACCTTATGGTGTTTCCATAAATGCCAAAGGGGGAGATTGTTGGACATTTTATGGCCTATAGGTGGTTGTGTAAGTGTTGGCATTGATACCAAACAAGGGCCATCATGATGATTTGGTGCTTGGGTGGAACTCCATGGTAGTTGCAGGCTTCTTTTAGAGAATCATCATAGTAGCAGGCTTACTGAAGAAGCTATAAAATGATCATCATGGTAGTTGGTGTTCAACTGGCTGAAGAGTCATTGGAAAAGAACATTTACAGTCACCTTCCAAATAGTATAAGGACACAAATGCTATACTGAACCCTCTCCATTGGAAATTGATCTAAATAAGCTTTCCAATGGTATGCGGAAGTCCAAAAATGGACTCCTAGATCAAAAGTTATGGTCTGCTAAAGTTTCAAGGAAGAAAGCCTGATGAAGGAAAGAATATCAGAGGTTCAGATCATTAGGCATATTGGACATAGCATATCAGAGGTCAAGGAAATTGGTGCATCGCAACATCGAAGGTCCATAGAAATTAGTGATCGCATACCAGAGGTCTAGAGGTATTGACGATTGCATATTAGAGGTCCTGCGATATCGGAGGATCGGCACATTGGAAGGTTGACAAATCAAAGAATTGCAACTTCTTAAGGTAAAAACCTTTAAAAAGTTGTGATATGTATAATGTGCCGATAATGTTAAAATCCATCAAGGAACTCCAATAAAGATTAAAAAAGGATTCAATTGCAAAAACAAAGGTGGGTGGGCCCTTTTCGTTGTCTTCCAGCAAGACACGTGGTGGAATATGATTGGTCCCGGTAAGCTACAGTGGCATCCAACGTCAGCATGACGTGGCAATATGATAGGACACATGGTAGGCAGATTTTCCATTTTGAGGGGCCTAAGGGGGAAATTTGGGTGACACGTGTCACCACTCAGGAATTTCCACGTGGATTGATGACGTCATATCGAAGGTTGGAATATCGGAGGTTGAGGATGTCAGCACTTTATAACAGTTGGCAATTGAAAAGTGCCGATAAGGGGACTCCAATATTAGTTTTGGTGCTTGGTCGTGGATCCCACAAAAACAAGGGTGCTAAGCTCTTAACAAAGGAAAAATGGCCCCCAGGTAGGAACAACATTCCTTAGAGCCTTAAGGCTAAGCCTCTGGTCATTGCACCTAGTCCCATCGAGGAAAATAGAAAGGGGCTAAACAAAAGGGGCCAAGGACATTAAAACTCTAATTTCGTAATGTCTTTAAGAATAAAAGTCTTGATGAGTAAAAGCTCTCATATAACACGATTGCAATAATACAGGACATATTGGGCTTTGATAGTGTAATACATAGAGTTAAAGTTGTATGGGTCGGCAGTTGCAAGATTGAATGTGGTAACATAGGAGTTGGTCTCAGGAGTAACGGCGACTGTTAAAGAACTACTGGACTTTTCCCGATGTTGAAATAAATTCATATCTAATATCCCATGCACGTATTATAGAAATAAATGAAAAATAGAGAAGCCATGCGGAATTACAATCAAGCTCTATGAGCCATTAGTAGGCATGGGGAGTCTCGGTGGAGTGTGCAGGTGGACTAAGATTAAATTCTCAGCATGGAGAGCCACACAATGAGATGGTGAAGTGAGAAAATCCCATTCTTATGTTTTAATGCAATGACAGAATTTGTAAAAAGTGATGCAATAGAAGAATGGAGTGTCATGTCAGGAGTACACTCTCTGACAGTGTGGATGGTGACAGAGACAACATTGAGCTCAGTGCAACATAGGAACAAAACTCATAATTTCCATTGAGTTACTGGAGAATAAAGTAGTGTTGTGTATGTACTGAGGGGAGTTGAGCAGATGTGTGAGAGTATTGAGCTGTGAGTGAAGCGCATAATGATAAAGAGGTTGAAGCACCTAAGAGGACCTTGTCTGATAGTGCAGCAAGAGCAACGAGAGTGTTGTGTGGAGAATGGAAATGTAACAACCCTAGTGAAAATTCCATGTAAAATATATATAAATACAACGGATGATGGGACACGTATTCCAAGATGAATGGTGGGGGAAACATCCTAGTGGATGTTGATTTGGTTGTTTATGGATAAGGAAATTGGCAAAGGCAATGGCTAAGGCATTAAAGAGGCAAAAAGGTATTTTGGCACTTTCCTTTATGAAAATAAACGAAATTAGCAGAAAAGGAGGTGAAAGGTCACAGGTTGCATGTGAAGAGGAAATTTAAGGAAAATAATGGAAAATGAAGAAAATAGAGGCCTCATTAATAAAAAGGCTTCTGAGGATCATTAGGAAATTTAGTCAATGAAGACTTGGTCAGTTCAGTGTTGGAGCTCTCTCTCATTATTCTCTCTCCCTCTCTCTCATACTCTTGGATATTTAGAGTTTTCTTGGAGCACTCTTGGAGGGTGTGGCATACTTAGATTTTTGGAGAAAGAAGGAAAAGGAAGAGCAGGAAAGCGCAAGAAGGCATTGGTATAAGTAGCTATACAAGATTTTATTGCAGGTACTGAGTTGCATGTATGTTACCTTCACTATTTTTGGCATGCATGGCATATGCATGTGGTTTCTTGGTTGTGATCTACCATTTCCATGGAGAGTTGCATGTATCGACAATGGAATGCATAGCCTTGCCAGTTCCTGGATAACCAAGGTGATTGTGTATTTACTTTCATGATTTGTTTTTGGTTGGTTCTCATGATTCCTTAGCTTGGGTTGAGTTAGTAGTTCCTGGAAGCCCTAGTTGGACAAATGCTCTGGAAGCCCTATAATATCTTGGGTTGGGTTACTAGTCCTAGAAGCCTTGGTTGGACAAAATATATGGAAGCCCTTGGTGGTGTTATCACTTAAGAAATGATTTCTAAATTCAGAGAATCAGTTCTATTCCAAAGGATTGGTGTTAGTCTTGGTCTAGTCTTTCCATGGTTGCTTTAGTGTCTAAGATCTAGAAAAGAGTCTTGTTTGTATGGTCAAATAGGGTCAACACTCCGTTCTTGCCCATCACTGGTCCCACATAACACATTATTTCCATGTGTCAAGATTGTGTCAAGGTTTACATTTTACATTTGTTCCTAAGTCATAATATTAGATGGTAGTTAAGTCACTTTTATGGTTTTTAGAGTCTAAGTCATAGGGTTAGAGTCTCATTTCCATCATCAAATAAAGCTCAACAACCTTGTTTTACACTTTATGGATCTCATATCATGTTTTGAAAGTCACGTGTTTAGCCATTTTGAAAAAAATTTCAAACTTGCTATGAATCCACATTTTTGTAGCCCAGACAGTGTAAAAATCCTGTTTTCTGCTATGAAATTATTGTTTTCATATCGCGCTAGGAAACCCCTGAAAAAGCCTATTTCAACATAAAAAACTATGTTTTCTGCTTTTACTAGTCAACTTCCAGAAGGTTTCCTAAGTAGATGAGAACTTAATTTTGAAAAATGAAAGAGGCTTTTCTTCCTAACATAATGAACTACAAAAAAATCTTTCAGTTTCTTCAAATTCATTCTGAGGTGGGAGGAATTTATGGTTAAACTTGCGCTACGAAACTGCTGAAAGTCGAGCTTTGTCTTCTAGTTTTAGCAGTCTTTTTCAAGATCAGTTTCTGGTTACAGGAAAAGGTATTTTGGAATTCTGAGGGAGGTTTCTCTTCATAAATGCTCCAGATACAATAACTTATCTCTCTTTCTTCACAAGTATTATCAGTTGGGAGATACTAAGCTTTCTTTGAAACCCTAATTTCAAAGAACAGATTTTCTTGTTTTACATGTGTTTTTCAAGGATAGATTCTAGACAGCTGGAGCAGTGTTTTAAAAAACAAAGAGAGACTTTTGTTCTAGACATCATGGAATACAAAAAACTCCTTTAGTTTCATAAAATATGTAATGGATGAGAATATAAAGGCTCTATCCCACGTGCCATTTTCAAGGATCCTAAACCTAAAAAAAGGGAAACATGTTCCCTAATTTCTAGGTTTTGTCATCAGCAGTCAGGTGACAACGTGGGAGGCTTCATCAAATTCGACTTCATGAGGTTTCATTTGTCAAATAATGCTTTAAATTTTTAGATAAGGTTGTTGTAATCATAATAAGGAGTTACACTCCTAGTTGTATTAGGTCTCTAGGACTGCTAGTTAGCTGTCATTTGCATTTAATAGTTAGTTTTAAGTATCAATAGGTGTCA
>APFE031499047.1:0-19786 GCA_000404065.3 Pinus taeda
TGTGCTACAATTACAGAAACTGAAAAACTAAAAGAGACAGTTGCGGGGGTCCAAATGGGATAGGTGGGTGGCCACCAACATCCACCTGGATCATTCCTCCTGCCTTAGGAAGCAATGGTCCCCATTGCATTGAGTTCCTCCATTTGCTGAACTTGTCCTGTAATCTTTGATGTGTCCAGTAATGGTGGGAAGCATGGTCGACAACGGTCCATATTGAGCACTCGGTGCAGGCGAAGGAATGGAGGAATGATGTGCTCCAAAGCATTATTCCCCATAGCCTTGGTACTGCTGTAAGGACCTTGTCGGAGTGGTCTGAGCTTCGGATGGGTTCTGGTAAGGTGTTCTTTCTGTCGATGCAACCAGACTTTGTTGCCCACCTGAAACTTGTGTGGTACCCCTATGGGTGAGGAGAAGCTATTCCTGTGTTCTGTCATGACCGTATCCCTTTGCTGCTGCTGCTGTGTGGTCCGACACTCACTTGTGTTATGAGTGGGACCCTTATGGAACTCACACCACTTTCTTGTGTCCTTCTTCAGCTTCATGGTGTTGTTATTTTCTTGTGGCTTCGAAGGGTTGCCTTGGGTCACCCCACCCTGGCTTTGTCCTTTAGGCTTCGGATTTGTAGATCCAAAGTCTCGCTTCTTCTGTTTGAACTTTTGCTCGATTTTGACAGTGTATCAGTATGCCGTGCCGAGTGAGGAGATGTTCAAGAACTCCATCTCTTCCTGGATGTATCTGTTGAGGCAGCCGTGATATTTGAGTACCAGATGCAGCTCAGGATCTTTGATACCCAACTGTGTGCGAAGGGTGTGAAAAATGTTTGTGAACTCAGGCACATCTTGGTCCCGTCCCTGCCGCAACATGGTCCATTTGATGTATTTATCCTCATAGCTTTTAACAGGGTAGTACTGCTCCTTGATGGCATCTCAGAATGAATCCCAAGTGGGTGTGGCTGAAAATAGTGAGCTCGTACTTTCATCCTTCTGTTCGCAGTAGGTTTCCCACCAGTCCTTGACATGGGGGGCTGCTTTGAGAAGAGCGAAAACAATCTTTTCCCGACTTGAAAATTCATAAACAGAAAAATATCCTTCTAGCAGATTTAACCATTTATCTATGGCATCTGTGTCTATCTGACCCTCGAATATGGGGATTTCAAAATTAACTTGTACCTTAGAGGGTGTGGCATTTCCAGAGTAGCTGCTGGAAGCCGATGCGTCACTTTTGGGTAGCCGCTGAAGGATCTGTGCAAAGCTGTCCATCATCGCGTTCCGTTGTCACTCAAGGGCTTCTTCGAGCAAGATTTTGATAGGATCTCCTGCCCCCTCATCTTTCTTCTCATCCACCATGGGAGGCCATCAGGATTTACGAAGCTGGTCTTGCAAAGGTTCAACCAGTTCAAGCCCCAACTCCTTATATCCCAACCTCGTTGGGGACATGCAAAGAAAAACAAAGAAAAAGCAGACCGCTCTAATACCACTGATCCGGATTTAAACAGGAACACAATAGATTACAGAGATAACCATAAATACAAAGATGCGATAACCATGAATAAAGAGATGCAGCGGAAATAATACTTCATTTCATTAATGGAAAACACTGAAATATGCTTACAAACAGAGTTGAAAATAAACCAGCTAGGGCGATGGTAGCTTATCTCTGAGAAGAGATGTAGTGGCTACATGCCTCTGAACTGAGTTACAATGAGGCTCAAAGGCCTATTTATTGTTGAGAAACAATAGAAAACCCTTAGCATTCCAAAACCTAACCCTAGAAGATGAAAAGCCAAACTGTGGGCCCCGTTTGGGTAAATTGGTACATCAATTTCCCGGGGTCATAACTTTGGCATACTATCTCCGTTTGACGTGTATGATAGCTCGTTAGAAAGATCTATCCGAGAACTACCACTTTGGGAAGGGAAACATTGATCCATGGACCCATGTTGCCCCCAGAGTTCCCGAAAAACGTCGTTTAGGGCCTCCAAACGGCTCCGGAAGTTCAGGACCCGAAAAAAACTGCTAAAAATAGTAAATTGTGCTACAATTACGGAAACTGAAAAACTCAAAGAGACAGTTGTGGAGGTCCAAATGGGATAGGTGGGTGGCCACCAACATCCGCCTGGATCAATTTGCTCCTTAAGAGTCAGGGATGGTGTAAGAAGGAAAAATATGCCAATGAAAGTGTTATACTCTTATCCCCTTATCATTATATCAATGAGTTTTATCCATTTGGGAGTATAAACATAAGCCAACATGGATTAAGGATAATGAATCATTTCATGATGTCCAAAACAAAAGATGTTTAGGCGGTCATTGTAAAGATACATTGTATTAGCTTATGGATAAAGATAACTGCCAAAAGGATTTTAGATGTCATAATAATATTATTATTATCGTTTTTTCTTTAGAAGAGGCACAAATTGATTCAAATGGTTCTTATTTGCAATACAAAAGAAGAAGAGAAAATGGCATAATGATCAAGACAAAATAAAAAAGAAAAATGAGAAAAATTCATAATTTAGCTTCTTAAAAGGTGCCTGTTCGATTGATTGAATGACAATCGTTCAATTGTTTGAATGACAAAATCAAGATAGAAAATGAAAAGTGTTGTTTAATCGATTGAACATCAATCATTCAATTGTTTTCACAATGAAATCAATCAAAAACAAAAAATGTTGTTCAATCAATTGAATGACAGTCGTTCAATTGTTTGAACAATGTAAACAAATGAAAACAAATTGTGTTGTTTGATCAATTGAATGGCAATCATTCACTAGTTTGAACAACGAAAATAAATAAAAACAAATTGTGTTGTTCAATCAATTGAACGACAAACGTTCAATTGTTGTAACGACGAAAAACAAAAAAGGAAAGTATATTGTTCAATCAATTGAACGACAATCGTTCAATTGTTTGGATAGAAAAAAAATAGGAAAATGTGATGTTCAATCAAATGAATGACAGTCATTCAATAGTTTGAACAACGAAAAAAAAGAAAAGAAAATGTGTTGTTCAATCAATTGAATGAAAGTCGTTCAATAGTTTGAACATCGAAAAACAATAAATGAAAATGTGTTGTTCAATCAATTGAACGACAGTTGTTTAATTGTTTGAACAATGAAATATAAAAAAAGGAAAATGTGTTGTTCAATCAATTGAATGACAAACGTTCAATTGTTTGAACAATGAAATACAAAAAAGAAAAATGTGTTGTTCAATCAATTGAACGACAAACGTTCAATTGTTTGAACAACAAAATACAAAAAGAAAAAAAATGTGTTGTTCAATCAATTGAACAACAGATGTTCAATTGTTTGAACATCGAAAACAAAGAAGAAAAATGTGTTGTTCAATTAATTGAACGACATACGTTCAATTATTTGAATAGAAAAAACAAAAAACAAAATGTGTTGTTCAATCAATTATTTGAACAACAAAAACAAAAAGAAAATGCGTTGTTCAATCAATTGAACGACAAACGTTCAATTGTTTGAACAAAAAAAAAAAAAAAATGTGTTGTTCAAACAATTGAACGGAAAACACTAAATTGTTTGATCAATGAAAAACAAAAAGAAAATGTGATGTTCAATCAATTGAATGGAAAATGTTCAATTGTTTGAACAACGAAGTACAAAAAAGAAAATGTGATGTTCAATCAATTGAACGACAAACGTTCAATTGTTTGAACAATGAAATACAACAAAAGGAAAATGTGTTGTTCAATCAATTGAATGGCAAACGTTCAATTGTTTGAACAACAAAAAAGAGAAAAAGAGGAAAATGAAACTTCCTAAAAAAAATTTATATTTACATGGTGATGCCTACAAAGGTATGTACATTATTTACAAGTTATCAAGCAATTTCAAATTTTTAAAGGAAAATTTGTTGGGTTATCATTCCTTGCAGCTAGAATTTGCATGGAGGGGTCCTCGTGTACCTGCTCGTAGAAAGACTCCTTGGTAAGTGGTTGATGATAGAGGCACACTCGATGCCCGTTTACCTTAAAGGAATGGCCGGATCTGTTTATGGTAGTCAAGGTAAGAGTACCATTATTATGTACTTCTTGAATCTCATAAGGGCCAAACCATCTTGTTTGCAACTTGCCCGGGAAGTCCTGGAATCTGGAATCATACAGAAGTGACCAATCCCCTTTTTGAAACGTTTTCTTCTTGATAAGGCTGTCATGTCATTTTTCCCCTTGTTTCTCGATAATTATAGTTCATTGCAAAGCAAGCAATCAAGACTTATCTCGTTCATTAATATGTTGAAGATGCTTGGTTTGGGCTTCTGTTAGATCCAGACCCACTTCCTGGCCCATCCTTAGAGTCATTATTTCAAATTCGATTGGAAAAATTGGTTCTTTACTGAACACAAGTTGGTATGGAGAGTATCCAGTAGTATTCCTCCAAGTCGTACGATAGGCCCACAAGTCCTTTGGCAGTCAAGCAGCACCATCTCGCCGGTGTGTTGAGACTCTCTTGGTCAGAATTGCTTCTATAACCCTATTAGTGCTTTTGACCTGCCCGTTCTCCTATGGGTGATACGGAGAAGCGATCTTGTGTGTAATGTGATGGTTTCTGAGAGTGGTAGTAATCTTGTTCCCTATGAATTTCTGTCCCCCATCTGTGATCACTTCTCGTGGTAATCCATACTGCACAAATAGCCCAAAAAGGAAGTTAATCACTTCTTCCTCTGTGGCTCTTGGTAAATCTATTGTTTCCACTCATCTTGTCACATAATCCGTGGCTACTAGTATGTAGGTCTTTTTATTAGATGGCAAATGAAATGGACCGACGAAATATAATGCCCAACACTCGAAGTGTTCTATGACTAACTGGGGCTGCAGAGGCATTTCATCAGATTGACTAGGCTGACCCATCCTTTGGCAACTACCGCAGGCCTGGGCATATTTTTAGCATCCTTATAAAGAGTGGGCCAATAATAGCCCATTTGTACTACCTTATGTCCTGTCCTTCGGTCTGCGAAATGTCCCTCGCAGGGTTCGTCATGGCAAGACTTCATAATGTCATGGATCTCATCCTCACGGATACATCTGCGTATACAAATGTCAGCCCCTGTATGAAAAAGTTATCTGCCTACCCAAGAGAACCAGGCACTGTACTAAACAATCAATTTTCTTTCTCTTGTCGTTAAATGTTTAGGTAGCTTCCCTACTGCCAGATAATTTGCCACATCTGCATACCACGACATCTTAACTGCCACGACAAACAGGTGTTCATCCAAAAATTAGTCATCTACCACCAGTGGATCATTAACCTTCGGGATTCAAGATAGAAAATCAGCAACTGGATTTTCCTTCCCCGGACGATCTTTAATGGTAATGTTGAACTCCTGCAAAAGCAATAGCCACCGTGTTACTCGACCATTTGTGATTGGTTTATTAGCTAGATACCGAATAGCAAAGTGATTAGTGTACACAAAGAATTGGTAGTCGGTTATATAGTGTCTAAATTTGTTTATTGCATAAGTAACAGCTAAGAATTCTTTTTCTATCATTGTATAATTAAGTTCTGTAGAAGTGATATTTTTGCTAATATAACATATCACATAAGGTTTCTTGTCCTCCTCCTGGTTGAGGACAATGCTTATGGCTACATCTGATGTGTTCATGGAGATGTGGAAAGGTAACTCCCAGTTTGGTCCACGTAGTATCGGTGCTACTGAGATTAGTTTCTTTAAACATGCAAAAGTTGTGTCACACTTGTCAGACCAACTGAAATCAACATTTCCAGTTAGAGCATATAAGGGTGCTGCAATCTATGAATTTTTTTTGATAAACCTATGATAATAACCTGAATATCCCACGAAGCTACGTACCTTTGTTTGAGTGAAGGAGGTAGGTAGTAAAAGAATTACCTGTATTTTCACTAGATCTACCTGTATTCTTGCTGTGGAGATGTAATGTCTCAGGATCACACCCTCGATCATCATCATGTGACACTTGACATTGCTTAAACTTAACCTGGTAGCTATGCATCGTTCTAAGACCTTTTCTAGCATTTTCAATGCTTGATCGAAGTCATCCCCATATGGAGTAAAGTCATCCATATATACTTCCATTCCTTCATTTATTAGATCAGCAAAGATGCTAAGTATAGCTCTGTGGAACGTGGCCAGGGCATTACACAAGCCAAATGGAAATACCTTGTATGCGAATGTGCCCTAGGGATAGGTGAAGGTTGTTTTATCCTGGTCTTCAGGGGCAATATGAATTTGATTATAACTGCTGAAGCCATCTAAAAAGGAGAAGAACTGCTTCCCTGCCAATGTATCAAGGAATTGATCAATGAATGGGAGGGGGAAGTGATCTTTCTATGTTTCCTTGTTCAGCTCTCGATAATTTACACAAATACGCCACTTCCCATTTTTCTTAGTGACGACCACCAATGGAGAGACCCATTTACTGTCTGAGATAAGATAAATAAAGTTTACATCTAGTAGCTTCTGGAATTCTTCTTTCACAATATCCTTGAGGTGTGGGTTCAACCTCCGTTGAGGCTGCCGGATGGGTTGATCATCCTTCTCTGTATACATGTGGTGTGTACATAGCTGTGGGTTTACCCCTTTCATATCAGGATAATCCTAGGTGAAAGCCCCTTTATTTTTCTTTAATACCTGGATAAGCTTTTGCTGTTGTTCGCTATCCAAATTATCATTGATATTTAGAGGTTTTCCTGGCTTGATATCAACTGGTTTGTTGTTATGAACAACAATCATTTGAATATGCTGGTGTCTGTGTCCTTCAGGGGATCCTCCATGCCTTCATTATCAAGGATTTCTTTCAACATCTGACATTGTACATTACTCACATTAGCTGGCTGATTTATAAAATTGTTGATAACGTCATCTTCAGTCTGATCTTTAAATTCCAATGCCTCCGCTACTGTGAGTGGTGAACAAATGCTCTCTTCCAGGTATGCTGGTGGCTACTTACATATTTTTACAATGGGCAAACTTGGCCTGGCAGGACGATATAACACCAGATTTTTTATAGCATCCCCCTTGTAATAGTCATGTTGCCTTCTCAGCAGCCAATATATGTTGTAGCTATTGCCAGTCAAGGTTGGCCCAGAATCAATGATGCCCATCCAACCTACTCCTTGGGTTTATAACCAAGAAATCTATTGGATATTCCCATGAGTCAACATAAACTATGATGTCTTGTAAACTCCCTTCTGGTCTTACCACCAATCAATCAACCAGTTCTAATAAAGTGGTGGTTGGTTCCAAGGCTGTAATACCAAGTGCTTGACAAGTTTATGTTGTTAATATGTTAATGGTGGCTCCTAGATCAACTAGTGTATTGGGAAAAGAGCGGGCATATATCTGAACTGTTACTATGGGGTTTCCAGGATCTTCGTACTTTATTGGAGTTTCCTCTCTAAAGAATAAATCGGATAAGGTTCCTACAACATGGATAGTAGGTGAGGTTTTTACCTTCCTCACAGGCTTCCTTACACACAATTCTTTAATTGTTTTGGCATAGATGGGGATGTCTTGAATGTCCTGGAGGAGAGGGACCTTAATACACAATTGTTTTAGTTCCCCTACAAGATCGAAATCAGGGTAGGTGATCGGCTTAGGTATCGTTAGCATTTTGGGGAATAGAGGAGAAGTGACTATAAGTTTTTCAGGGTCATCATGCTAATCTATTTCTTCCCCTTGCTTCGGTTCAACATTATTTACAGGCGGTGGAATATGTACAGGTGGAGTTACATTTTCAATTGAAGGATGGTCCTTATTTTCCTCAGAGGTGATGACATGTCCTGACCTTAATTTGAGCTCATTACATTCTTTCTGCTAAATATTGTACTCTGGGTTTTCAATAATCTGTACCAATTGGACTGGTTTGTTATTAGGATTCGGTTTCGGCTAAGCTGGTAACTATGGCCACAGAAGATGTTGATAATTCTATTGTAATGTATAAGGCACAGATAGTGTGGGTTGAGGCTGAGGGCCTGTCCCCATAGGTACATTAGATATCCGCAGAGGTCACTGCCAATTTGTAGACCAATTCAGATTTTTAGAGGTAGAAGAAAACCACTGGGATTGATAGGGATTGCCTTGCCAAATAGGAGTAAAAGGAGAATTTGGCCAGCCATTTCTTGGAAAAGATTGTGTTGGCCAAGATGTCATAGGGAATGGCAGGCTCTGCCAATTTGGGTAGGGTGATTAGCCTTGCCAGGCTGCCCCAAGGTTCTACTGTTGATTAAACTGCGAGGAAGGAAAGAATTGGGGTGTGTCTGGTGATATACCTATAGGTTTAGCTTGCCATTTTCGACGCTGGTTCATCAGATATATTGGTTATGTTTCCTCCTCTACTTCTTTGAAGACTACGTTCAGCCCGGGTAATGATGGACATTGTTCAGTGTCGTGATCTTTAGTACAAATGGTGCACGTCTGAACCATGTCTAATGGGCATTCCCATTGGCTATGCTTCTTCCAACAACGTGGGCAGAAGATGGCCAAATTTTATTATGCTAAAGACTATTTTTGTTTAGCCTCTAGGATGTCTAGTTGTGTTGTAAGAGTGCCCAAGATGTCCATCTTAAAATCTTCCAGAAGGTTACCGATCTCCATTCGTGTTACACCTCCACTATGTGGTTTGCTTCCTCTTCTCATGGGATCTTGGCTAGCTGCTCCTGTGCGTGTGCTTCCCTGCAAACACCCGATGCACAAACGAATAATTTCATCATAATCTTCCTGAGAAATATCTCCTTTTCCCATTAAGTTTAGAGTTTCTACCCATTCCTCTTTCATTCCTTTAATTAAGATAACTCTTAGGACTTATTTTGGTAGGCCAGTGTGTGGAGACCTCTGCAAATTGTAATTAAATCGTTCTACATATTCTTTTAGTGTTTCATTATCTTTTGCAGTCATCTTGAAAATCTCATCTTTTAGTTCCCTAGTTTTACAAAAGATTTGGTATCTTTTGAGGAAGGAGGTTTTCATTTCATCCTAAGAATTGATGGTTCGCCCACTTGGACCCATAAACCATCTTAGAGTTTCCCCTTTCATAGTGGAAGGGAATATTTTTAGCTTTTAGGTGTTGGTGGTATAGTCATATCCTCTACAGAGGACATTAAACTCAAACAGGAAAGCATCATGATCCTCTGTGATCATCCCATGGAATGTTCGGATGCTCTGTAGAGGAATAGTGTTCATAGGAGCATTGGCCACCTGGTCGACTATGGGGTACTCTAATTTCGAGGTTTGACCTTGGGGTGGCTGATCTGCCATTTGGTCAAAGATGTGCCAATAATCTTTGGGGATTTAAAGGGGTGCTTATGGAGTAAGCAGAGAGTTAGTAACCCAAACTGGCTTTACAACACTACCTAGGTCTAGAATCTCAAGAGATCCTTGTTCAGACAGTTGTGGTTCTACTTTAGCAGCTCCACCAATTTCTCCTTTTCCTTCTCTTAAGTTACAGGATTTTCTCTCTTGTAAAGGATAAGAGTGTAAACTTATTTTAGCTTGAAGATTCTATTCCGATCCTCCTACTTGGCTTTGAATCTCAGCGTAAGCTGCATATGGTGAGCCTATTGTTTGAGGGATAACAATAGAACTTTTTCCAGGTATAGCCTCGAATTCTACTGATGCTTGAGACTCTGCTCTTCTTACGATTTTGTCTATAATGGCTATTCTCCCAAGGTTCACCGATCCTTTGGGTTTTGTGGGTTTTAGTGGAGGATTTTTCTTTTTTTCTAGTTCTAGTCATTCATAAAAACAAATTCCTATTTCACCTCTAAGGTTTTGCTGTAAAGCGGGCTAGTAAGCAAGCACTTTACTTGCTTGGTACATAGGTTCTTACCTTCCATTTTTAAAACCAAATTCTTCTACAGAAAAAATAAAAACAATCACTTGAAACACTCTCCCCGGCAACAACTCCAAAATGTTAGGTCACTAAGATGTCTTTTTACAAGCAATCTTAATCCCTACATTAGTTGTCAACCTAAGGTAAGTCTTTTTATCTCAAGAGTGCCAGCACAGTATATGTAGTGAATCTAGAGGTTATATAACGATGAATCGTTGCAATCAATAATGGCTAATTCTTCAATTCGTTCACACAATTCTAGAAATAACTATCTATGGAAGAAATACTCTTAACACACTATGCAATTCTATGCAACTTGTTCTGAAATCAATTGAAACTGAATGCAAATAAGGATTACACTTGGAATTGTCCAAATAAACTTAAGGCTAATCATACTCAATCAAGTAAATAAACTATAACTATTGAACAACACTGTTAATCTATAACAACCCAAATCAACTTGCAATTCCCAATTGAACAACAACAGTAATTGAACAACAATCGGTAATTGAACAACAATCGGTAATTGAACAATAATCAGTAATTGAACAACAATTAGTAATTGAACAACAAATAGTGATAGAGGATTTATAAATGGAAAATGATCTATATTGCAATATGTAGATGTTAATTAGTCTTATCTCCAAGATCTATGATAACATCTATTCAAATGAACAACAATCTGCTATTAACACTAATTCACTCATTCCAATCAAAGCGCTACTTAAGTATGTCACATGACTTCACTCTGAATCTAATTGAACAGTAGTATGAATCAATATCACAAACCTTTACGATAAATGAAGTAACCAATGACTGAATCATTAAATCAATAGCAAAGACTAAATATAAAAACTATAACATAAAGGAGTAGTATAACTTCTTGTGACTGGGCCTGGAGTCACTAGAAGCCTCTGGTTAATAAGAACTCAGAATATGAAGATGTATCAAACGCAACTTCCTTTCATTAATTGCAAGTAACAATTGAAAGAGTCACTAATATAACAACATATATGTTTACAAAAAGAATAATTATAGATTATCGAAGTCTAAACTGTATCTAATTGCCTTTCGGCCCTATATGTAACATAAAAGAGTAACTAGATAAAATTGAATCCTTAGGATCAGGAGATCCTGAGTGTTTCACAATATATAATTTGATCATGTGATAAAATAGCATTGCTCGAGCTAATCTCCTGCTTCCTTGTCTACCCAAGACGCTGTAGGTTTTCCCTTTTATGGCCTCATGATGTTCTATCAACTGAACGACTTTTGCCCAGTCTGCATCTTTGCACACAAAGATAGCAAGGAATCAGTTTCTTGTACTAGATTTTCCTATTCTATCACCAAATATTTTCATCCAACTTTAGCTGATATTTTCCTCATTTTAATCTATAAACGAAGATAATCGTATAAGGATGAATGGTAAATGAAGCAATTTACGAAGAGAAATCATAGCTTTTTCCTATCCCAACAGGGTCCTCCCTTTTGATCTATGTAATGCCCCTCCCACTTTTCAAAGGGTAGTTCTGAGCATCATTGTTAAGCTAGTCCATGAATTTGTAGAGTTCTACATGGATGAATTCATTCCCTATGGGTGTGACTTCCTGGAGGCTCTCTATAACCTAGGAAAAGTCTTAAGGAAATGCATTGAAATGAACCTCTCACTTTTTCCTGAGAAATGTGAATCCTTAATGAATGTAGTGACTTTCCTTGGTCATTCAATATCTCAAGAGGGAATACAAGTGGACCTGAACATGATTTCCATCATTAAAAGGGTCCCTACTCCTCAAAAGTAGAGGGATGTTAGGAGTTTCTTGGGCTTAGCTAGATATTATAGGAGGTTTATCTAAGACTTTAGTAAAGTGGCTTCACCATTGTTTGGATTGTTGGCCAAGGACTCAGAGTTTTGCTAGACAAATGGCTACCAAGAGGCCCTTGAGATTTTTAAAGAGAAATTAACCACTGCACACATATGTAGGTGCCCAAATTGGGCTCTTCCTTTCCATATCCATGTTGATGCATCCGAAAAAATTATGGGGGCAGCCCTGGGAAAAATAGATTGTAAGTTACCTTATGCCATTTACTTCATCAGTAAAAATCTATCTAAGGGTGAAATGAACTACATTGTGACTGAGAAAGAACTCTTAGATGTTGTACACTCCTTAAACAAATTCAGACACTACATCACTGGATACAAAATTTTTGTGCATACTGACCATGCAACTATTAAATACTTGATGAATAAGCTTGATATGAATTCTAGAATCATTATATGGTTGCTATTGTTACAACAGTTTAATTTAACTATCATTGAAAATCTAGGAAAAGAAAATGTAGTAGCAGTTTTTTCCTAGACTTTCTTTGCCTGCAAGTGATGAAGGGATGGTCGATGATCAACTTCTAGTTGAGCACCTATTTTCTATCTCAGTGCTCTCTCCATGGTTTTTTGACATAGCAAAATACCTTGTTGCTACAAAATTCCCCCAAAATTTGTTATATAGGGAGAATAGAAAAATTGTAAGGAAAAGCGCCCTCTCACTTGGATTGGGGGTAATATTTTAAAGCTAGGACCATATTAGATCTCAAGGAGATATGTCAGATAAGAGGAAGTCTTTGAAATCCTCTCGTCCTGTCATGATGGGCCTTGTGGAAGCCATTTTTCTGCCAAAAGAACAAATTTCAAAGCTCTACAATCTGGCTATTATTGGACCACTCTCCACCAAAATGAAAGAAGGTATAATAGTAGATGTGATCAATTCCATAGGATGGGAAAACCCACACCCAGGGATGAAATTCCCCTATAACCTCAGGTGGCCTTGGATCCATTTGAAAAGTGGGCTATGGGTTTCATTGGGCCAATTGATCCACCATCAGGGCAGAAAAAGTACATCATTGCGTGCACTGTTTACTTGACAAAGTAGGCTGAGACAAAGGTTGTCAAGGCAGCAAAAAAGGAGAAAGTGGATGAGTTCTTAAGAGAAAATATCTTCTACAAATTTGGGTACCCCAAAGAGATAGTCACTGATTAGGGATCTCAATTCACATCACATATGATCGAGAATATTTTAAGCTAGCATCATATCAAACACATAAAATCTATTGTTTATTTCCCTCAGGAAAATGAGCAAGTACAGGTTACAAATAGGAAATTGGAGAGCATCCTCACCAAGGTTATGAGCCGCAGTAAGAGAGATTGGGCAGATAGATTAGTGGAGGCCACTTGGGCCTATAACACCACTTGGAAAACAACTACTGGGTTCACTCCATACGATCTCGTTTATGGAAATAAAGCTCTTCTTTCTATTGAGTTTGAGTATAATACTTTGAAAATGGCAGCCAAATTAGACTTAGATGCCACTAAATCATAGAAAGGGAGGCTGCTCCAATTGAATGGCTTGGATTATTTCAGAATGCAAGACCTCCTACACACTAAATTTATACAATTGCAAAGGATGGTCCGGCATGATAGGCATATCAAGGACAAGGTTTTTCAAGAAGGGGATTGGGCACTACTATATGACTCTAAGTTCAAAGATTCCAAAGGAAAATTGATGACAAGATGGTTAGGCCCATATATGATAGAGAAATGTCATGACAATGAAGCTGTTAAAATTAGGACAATTGATGAGGAAGGGATTCTCTTGCTTGTCAATGGCTATAGATTTAAGGTATACAGAAAACCTATGTCTAAGGAAGAATTCATCAGTATAATCAGCAGAGAATTCAATGTGATTGGAAGTGTCATAGCTTCCAGTCCACAACATTTCTAGATACATTTTTGAAAAAAGAAAAAATAAAAGCCATGGATAAAAACCTTTATGATGCATCTGAGGCCAACTCTTGGGTGGAAAACCTCTATGAGGTAGCCTAGGAGCAAAAAAAAAGAGCAAAGAAATACTGAAGATCCTTGGGTGAAAACCTCTCTTGAGGAACTTAGGGCAGGCATATAGGTTGAAAACCTCCTACGAGGAAGCTTGTATGCCTCCAAAAAAAAAAGAAAAAAAAAGCGAAGAGAAATATTGAAGATCCTTGGGTGAAAACCTCTCTTGAGGAACTTAGGGTAGGCATACAGGTTGAAAACCTCTTATGAGGAAGCCTGTATGTCTCCAAAAAAAAAGAAAAAAAAAAAGAAGAAAAAACAAAAAACAAAATAAAAAACACATGAAATGGATCTATAGCATGTCTGCTAATTTCTTAGTCAGTTTGCAGGATTAAAGACAATAGAAGATACCATAGCTACAAGGCCAACATTCTCAAGATTCGCTTCACTCCTCCTTCCATCCACTTAATATCCATCATCCACACTCATTTGATCACCCTATCCATCATCCCATGAGCCCAAAATTCAAGTTTCACCCCCTCTCTGGATTGCTACAAGAAGGACTGTAATTTCTACAAGAAGGTCCTGTAGTGCTATAGGAGGGCTCCGAAAAGCTACAGGAGGGAGATCCAAAGGAAAGGACAACCCATCATGACCTTGCAAAGGATGAAGAATGTTCCCCCACCATGGTCCACTATCCATCCATCACTCATCCATCCCAGTTCATAAAAAATTATTTTTCACTAAAATCCCTCCACTCTATCTTACCCCTGTTAAAAATTTCTTGAGAAACCCACATAGAACATCCTATTCATTTCCACAAATCTACACCACTCTCTCAAAATATTAGAATTGTCCTCAAGAACTTTTACATCTCGTCTCATGACCCCTATGTAGATTGAAGGCCCAAGAAGAAAAGAAAAGGACTGCTACAGGAACCTCCTCCCGTAGCAGCCTATGTACACATCACAGAAAGCAATAATCTTTCTTTTTTCTCATCAGTAGGGGGGTGATGAAAAATTATGAGGCCACTTTGTAGTATTCATATCACTCCCACAAGGAATCTCCACTAACAGTAGTATCTTGGACATCAACAAGGCACCCACACACATAGCAACCATAACAATCAAATATTAGGAGGAGCAATGAAGAAATGCATAGGAAAGAAACACAACAAGTCAACTTCCTTGATGAAAATGATGAGGTCCAGCTCCAACATGCACATCCCTGCATCAATTTGATCATGAGGTAGGCACATCTATGGAAAACTCTCATCTCCTCCCTATGTGTAAAATATGAAAATGTATAAATGTCAAGAGGAGGTGTTTTAATAAGTTGGAGGTAACCAGTTAACTTGGCCAGCCTTGGCTAGTAAAATAAAAGTGACGGTAAGCACTCATGCAACATGGAGGTGTCACATCAGTCGAGTTGGGATCATAGAGAGTGGGTGGTGATTACGATGAATGAGGGAATAATTACTCTGAGTGGGGAAAATGGTCCAAAAGAGGAAACCTCGTGTGATTTCCAAGTGTTGTAGAAACTACAATAACCCTCCAAAATTTTGGCTCGCATGAAAATTTTGGAGCCTACCTAGGATCCTGTGATCAATCATCCTTGGTCACTTGTTGGTAAGTTGATGATCTCAAGCTTCCCCACTCAGAGTAATTATTCCCTCATTCATCTTTTGGACCATTTTGGGAAAGAGGGAATGTTGTTTTTCTTCAAGGGAAAGCATGTGCGCATGAGTGGTTGTCATCACATAGACATGTTTCACACTCACTTCACACACTCTTGTCACGAAGGTTGTTTCATCAAGAAATGTATGTCTTATGTATTCTGGACGGTCTACGTTGTGTCACTAAGTGTTCGTGTGCAATCACAGTCGAGTCCTATCATTGTTTACATATGTATCAATGATCTCACACTTGTCCATTTCACAAGCAACCTAGCCTCATTCAGCTTCCTGGAACTTTTCACTTTGCTTCTACAACCATCAAGCTTCCTCCCTTTCCTGCTGAAACCCTGCAGTGCGCAGAGACACCAACCTCCCTTGTCTGCTAAAACACGGTAGCCTGTAGAGACACTAACCCCCCCTGCCTTCTGAAAAACAACAACCTGCAGAGGCCCCAACCAACACTGCTCTCCAAAAATGTGGAGAGCAGTCAGGCAGCTAGCACTACAATGTCCTGTGTCTCAAAACTGTGCAATGTTGTCCAAGCTTCCCTGTTTGTTTTGCATGCAGAAACTGCATAGACGGGCCTCCCAGGGCCTCATTTTGACAACAATCAAGGTCCGATGAAACTTTGTAGATCTACCTCTCAGTGACTAAAGGAAAAGGTGAAATTATGAGATCACTCTGAAGGAGTTAAGGAGAAGGACCAAGGAACCAAGTAATGGAAAAATATGAGGATCACAATCAAACTCCATCAGATGCATGATAATCTTGAGGGTAGGTATGGTAAGTAAATAAAACCTTCCAAAGTACATTTCTTAGTTGAGTTTGTAAGACTTATTGTCATTGTCATATCATCTTGTCGTCAATAACATGCATGTGCGCAAATATAATAAGTCATTTCATGTGTTTCCTCTACATGTCTTGCTTTCCTTTTGTTGTTTGACCAACTGTTGTCTTCGGCATGTTGATTGCTATGTCATGCTTGTGACCTTGTTATGGTGATGTTGAAGCTTTTTGTTTGATTTGTGTTCGCTATATAAACATCTATTGCACTCACACACGACGTTGTAAGTACTATCATGCAAGTGTCACCGCAGTCGTCCGAATGTCTATTCGATGTGTCACACTTATCACTTTCACCATTTGACAGCCCCGCAGTGAGTCACCCTAAGCATGTTGTCTTTTTGGTTCGAGGTGTCTTGTTGTCGAGTCATGTTGAGTGTGTGTTCACAAGGTCATTTATGTAGAAGTTCACTCACTCACACACGGTTAATCGGACCACCCCCAAATAGCCAGACCTTTGTTGAGCTACACTGTGCAGTCTTGGCCCTCAGTGATTATCTATTGCTGCCTAGAATTGCACAAATATTGAGGTTGTCTCCCAGGCAGTCTGCACTGCACAATCTTGGAATCGACCCAACTGACTATCGCCTGGAACAATGTAGAAGTTTCTCAACAAGTCATCTCAATCTGCACTTCCCATAAGCATAGCCATCAAGCCTCTAGTTGGTCAACCAAAGAGTTTGGCTGGGTAGTGACCCCATGCCTCACTCCTCCAAAACATTGTGCAGAAGCAGCCAAGCATGCCCATTTTGTTGGCTAAAGAAATTTCACAGACATGAAGGATAGGCACCCTCTTCCTGTCAGTACGCTATCCCCAAAATTTGCGTCGATCTATCAGCCAGTCACCTCGTTAGCTGACCTATTGCTCCTCTTGAAAACTACATAGTTTTTATGTGCTATCTCCTAGCTACCTAACATCTCGCTCAACCTAGAAACTACATAGGGATGTCTTGTAGGCCAGCCTCCCAGCTCTGCACAGTTTTGACCAGCAAGCTCCTGCAGCCCGCTACCATCCACCCCATAGAATTTGTGCAGTTTTCATTGCCAGTGTCCTCCCTAATGCCTGCAATCCCTCCCTAGAAAATTTTCACAGTTCTGCCCTTTAGCCAAGCCAGATACCGTAAAGAGTCACTACTGATCCAAATTTCCCATCTCAGCCTCCCCGTGACCTTTGTGCAATTTTTCTTGACAATGCCCGGAGCCTGCATCTCAGCTTGAAATGTGCTCTACGCAGTTTCAGAGCCTTGTCCTCTCTCTTGGTCACCTTCACCCAAAAATGAAAGATGATGCATCATGGTAGACTAGGATATTTATGGATTTGATGTCGTCTCGTCATGATTGATTGCAGATACGTGTACATGTAAGAGGCATGGCGCGACAATGAATGAGATGAACAAGGAGCACATGCTAGAAGACTTGCTTGCAGTTGGATGAACACACGAAGCATACCAAGTAGCAAGCGAAGGAGACACTTGTATGAGTGCAACATCAAGTGAACATCAAGACCATTGAATACTTCGCACACCTTTCCATGCAGAGGTGAAGCTATGATACACCAAGAGAACATTCATCACTTAGCAGCAGTGCAACTCGACATGGACACCACTAGCAACATGAACATATCATCTCTATCATGTCGATTCATGTCATGAGTCATCTCGGCCACATCACTATTGTGGGCCATACTGTTGTAATCAATGTAATGTAATTTGGAAGTCGAAGAGACCGAAATTTAAAGTTAAAGAGTCATTAAAGTTGAAGAGTCATGTGATTCAAATAGTCATGAGGGTAGTTGAACAGTCATAAGGGTTAGTTTCAACCTTGGCTATATATACCCCTCATTTGAACATGCAAAAGGATTTTCACCATGGCTCCTCCCACATAGCCTTGAGAGTTTGTAGTCTTTTCTTTGAGGAGCGAGCAGTGGCTCCAACGCCACGCTATCGGGGTTAGTGATGTAATGGTGTACCGATGTGTCTTGGAACTTTCACTTAACTCAGAAGCCTGATAACAAGTTAGCACATTTTCACACATGTATTGTATTCGTTTGTAAGACTATTCTTTGGACACTTGTAATGCATGTTGCTTTAACCTGTGTTAAGATAGTTGAACTATTTCAGTTGTTTTAGTACATATCCTGTTGGAAATGTGTTGTATTAGTTGTTAATGTTGTCTCACCCATGTGGGCTATCCCAATGGACGCTTGACAGATTCATTCGTGTAAACTTGTTATAATGCCCATAACACTCGTGGACTATTCTGTTGGGTGTTGTACGTGCTATCTATTCACCTTGTGTTTGTGATTTCCGCATCTGTGTGGACTACTCCACCGAAAGCTACATGTCCTGTTGTGTTTTGTGTCTCTAGCAGAGTTGGGACTATTCCCTTTCAACTTGAGACTCACTTCCATCCTCGCCCTCTGTACTGAAAGAAATTTGAGACAAGCGACACTAATCACTCACGAGACATGAGAACCTCATTGTTTGAAGATTAAGCAAACCACTCTCATGTGCTAACAAGCAAGCGCTAAGGCATATCTGTAAGATAATGGAAACCGATCCATCATACTGGATGGGAATCCTACACCAAACAATGTGAGGTCTAGTTGGGACTTCATATCAGGGATATCCTTGAATGTTGGCGCGTCCAACACCATCAACATTTTTGGCACTAGAAGGAGGGTCAAATGACAAGTTGAATCCTCATAATCTGTTTTGAATATTCACACATCTATCATGGATTTTATTATAGTTCACCATCCGAAATGTTTGTCCAACAAACATATCTTTCATGTCGAGAGAGAGTTCTGAGATGACTTGTCAAAAATCACGTATGATGGTGAAGGAAAAGTGGTCTAGCCTGAGAACTTAGATGACTTCCATGCACTCATAGAGAATGTGGAAGGTTTTAATGAAACAGAGGTTTGTTCATTGCTCACACACACACTTCGCGAATCCTTGGAATGATGGTGCTGCAACATACCTCACAAATACGTGCACTCATTTAAGCACTTCAGCGATCTAATCGAACCTATTTTCCATCATTTAGATCCTAAATCTCATGATAATTTTTTTTTAAAACAATGGAAGGTCCCACATGAATCACCTATGGATTTTTGGCAGCACTTCCATCTACTCATGTTTGAAGCTCTAAAACGTCAGATGAAATTCTAATATCTCATGGATAGATTTGAATATGGCCTTACCAAATCACTTTTTCCCAATGTGAAGATGAACTTCAAACCCCACTCAACATACTTTGGTTATGAAGCTTCGAAATCACAAGCAGACACAGTTGTGTAGGTTTTAAACCCATACAAAAATTACCTACATATGAATTCTAACAACAAAAAATAAACAATGCGAGAGTATAACACACAAAACACATATACACAGAGATTTTACCCTAGATCCCAATACCGGGACTACTAGATTGATTTTTCATTATGTTCATTTCAATGTTACAATACATATTTATACATGCCGAAGTATCCAATACCATGGACCGAAAACCATTGCATCTAAAACCATGGACAGAAAACCATCGCATCCAAAACCATGTGCGAAAACCATGCACAAAACCATAGGTAGGTCTGTCCACTTGTTTTATTTCCA
>APFE031499048.1:11311-62786 GCA_000404065.3 Pinus taeda
CAAGCAAAGCATTTAAAAGGCAACTTACCTCTGAACCTTCCAGAACCCCTTTGAAGATTTCTGACAAAGTTTGATTCTTCTTCCTCTTCTTCTGGGACGTGGCTTGCTTCATAATAATCTCCTTTTCCTGATGCCTTGAAAGCAGCTTCGCTTCTATCCGATGGACCTCCCTTTCTCTTTTCATAAGCAGTTAGAATTCCATGTAGCTGAGACATAGTAAGAATTTGTAGATTTTCTTTTTCTTCTATTGCAGATACTTTAGATTCAAACTTGGGGGACAATGATCTTAGAACCTTTTCAACCACAATAGCCTCTTTTATTTCTTCACCCAAATTTTTCATAAAAGTAACAACTTCATCTACCCGAAGAAAATAGTTAGCCACACTTTCATCATTATACATCTTGAGAGTCTCATACTGAATCCTGAGAGTTTGAAGTTTGGCACGCTTTACCTGTTCATCTCCTTCATAGCTCGTGACAATTTTGTCCCATATCTCTTTTCGGATTTATAGTGCATTACCTTCATGAATTCCGATTGGGATATACATCCTAATAGGGTACTCACTGCTTTTGCATTTGTTTCATACTTCTTCTTCTCGTCTGCATCTGTAGGAGTAGTTGAAGGAAAAGCATAGCCTGTCTCTACGATGTTCCAAACTTCTGTACCAAGAGATTGAAGATAGGCAGTAACTCTTACCTTCCAATAATTGAAATTTGTCCCATCAAAAACCGGTGGCCTGATAGATGCTTCCCTCTCGTAGTTGCTCATGATGAAGGATCTTCCTTCAAGCGATCAAGCTCCTTTAGAAGGACCTGCTCTGATACCAATTGTTGAAAATAATACTGAGAGGGGGGGTGAATCAGTATTATCAGGATAATTATTCTTTTTCAAAACAACTGATATACGCTACTTCAATTTAATAAACCTGCGTATGTACGCGATTATGCAGAAGGAAACCCGCGTATACAGAACATGCTTTTACTTTACTTAATCTTTCTGATGATGATTGTTAGTCAATGATGCAGAATCAAATAACAGTATCAAGAGACAGTAAAACAGAGCAAAAAGACAATCAGACACAAGAACACAAGATATAAGGTGGAAACCCAATGTGGGTGAAAACCACCTGCTGCAATTCGTCGCTATCTTCCTTTTAAATTAGAAAACTTCTTTTACAATGTACTGGTGCAGTCTTTTTACCAGTACGCAGGCTGCAACCTGCAGAGAGCTACAACTCTCTCTCGTTCTCCAGTTTCTCCTGGAAGGGAGAAACAACCCCCTTTAGCTTTTGCACTAGCCAAGATACTAGTACGTAGGTGCTGGCCTACAGAAGGCTACAACCTTCTCTTTCTTCCAGGGATCACTTTTCATCAATTTTCAAACTGGATCCATGAACATCATCAAGAATCAACCAATCTCCTTTTCACCAACTAGATCTGAAACAAGTAGATACTTCTCTGACAGCTGTACCCAGAACACTGTACCAGAAACCACACAGCAGAAACAGAACCCAATACATAGCAGCAATACACAGAAACAGCTAGATCACAACTTAAAGCATATACGCAATTTCAACCATCTGCAACTTGCGTGCATACGCATCTGCGTATGGAACAACCTGCGTGTATACGCGCGTTTACTTCCCCTAAACAGCGTGTATACGCGCCTTCGCTTCACTGAACCTGCGTACAGATCTATAAAGGACAACACACTCTTCCAGATATTCAATCACTAATTAACCCAGATTATCAGACTTATAGATCAGACAAACGCCACATCAAGCAGATCAAAATCATACGGAGATACTATCATTTAGGCTTAAAGATTATGACCCATGAATAGACCTTATCCTTCCTTTTGCGCTAAAGTTCCTCCTTCCTTCAGATCCAGATCTGCATCACCATCCAATATACCAGTTCTAGGTCTTTATTATATCTTCAATAATAATTCAGATGGTGATTTGTCACAAGATCTCCTTCCTCTTTATAGACCTAGGCCTTCCCCAATACCATGGTTCAAAACCATAACATTTCAATACCATGAACCCAAAACAATGGATCGACACAATTGACGAGACGCCATGGTCCAAAACATAGGTTCATGTTCCAAGATCTAACTGCCATGGACCAAAAGAATGATCACCAACATATACGTGCTTGTGTAAAGTATAACCCGCGTGTATACACGCCTTTGTCTAGATGAACCTGCGTATATGTCTTTTTCTACTTTCTGAGTGCCTGAACTGGGATCTGTTACCAAAGAAGGTTGCCATCAAGGACAACACCTGTGCCATAGCTCCAAACTTGTGCCATAATGCCAACAGTGTTGTGTTAAGGAACAAAAGAAAAGAGAAAAAAAAAACTGCATGTGTCTCAATCACTTAATTTCTGTATATGTTCAATGAAATGTTTTGTGTCAAAAAAAGTCTCTACAAGAGAATTGAGACATCTCTGTTCTCTTTTTTTGCTCGCATATATTAAATATTTTAGAAAAAATATTTTCCTATTTGCACAAGCATTTTTTTCATGTTGTGTGCTTTTGTTGATTAGATTTCTTGTATGCAAGTTTTCCTTTTGTAAGCTAGATAGAGTTCGATTGTAATTATATATAATTTTAAATTTATGTGTTCTAATGAATTAAAAAACTTGTTATCTTATTTATGTTTTCTAATTTTTTTTGTTTCCTCTTATAATGCATATCAACTTGCAAAAAATTACAAATCTAACTATAATCTAAGGAAATTGTGGTTCTTCTATTGCTAAGTCTTACAACTATGGTACGATATAATTTCTTGGCTCTTTTTCCCCAGCGATGAATTGTAACAAGCATGTGTATTTTATGCATCCACTTGTTTTTTCTTTGCAAGCTATTTCGATTCTTATTCATATCATATGTTAATAGTTTTGAATCTTTGGCCTATGATAATGAATCTTTAGTGAATGGTGAAGGATATATGTACTATTTTCAGTCAATCATCCATTTTTTATAGCACAATTTCATTGCTATGAATAATAAATATATTAGTTTTTTTTTTTTAATTTAACCTGTTATGATAAAGTTTTCATAGACCTATATAATCACTTTTACTTGGACATTATGATAGATTTACTCTCTCACTAGGATATTATTTTTCCTAAAAATATTCTCTTAAGTATTTATGTATTTATTATTTAACATATGCAATTTGCTACTCCAGATATATTGTAAAAAAGACATTTAGAGATTTGTAAAGTAATCTTTGAATCATTGGTGACATGGATGTTTATTTCTTATCTCTCACGTCACTTTAGACTCTATTATTTTACTGTGACTATATCCAATTAGTATCATTGATACAAATATCAGTAAACTTCTATCTTTGGACTCACCTACTTCAGAAATATTGCAAACCTCTTGAATCGTTGAGCCATGTGTTTTTATCCTTTCATCTATTAAGCATGGTAGAACTATGTCCAACATTAATTCAATTCAATTTAGCCCTGAATTTGAGGGAAAAAAATTTATTTATATGAATGCAAGAATAAACAAATGTATGTCGGATGAGAATTTCAAAATAGAGTTACGGAGTGTAACAAAGAATGTGCCAAGAGTTGCTCTTCAACCACCTATTCTTCCTACTCCAATATTATTAATGAATCAATGAACTGATCTCAATGATGTAAAAGACATGCACCACACTTCAAACAATGGAGTTGCTAAGCGAACAGAAAAGCATAAATTTATGAATAAAGAGATATGCGTTTTCTAGGCACCTTTTACCTATTATTTAATATTCTTGGGAATTTTTATCAAATTCTCTTTGAGTTCACTAATCTGACATTTGATGTGTTCAACATGCTAGTATTAGCACCCAAATAATCATGATGTAGTTAGTAATGCAGTCATTGTTGAAGCTGAAACTAGTCTCCATGCATTGTAGATTTTAATATTTCAATGTCAATATGATAATTAATTTGGTCATATGTTATTTTTTCTATAAATTTGTGGTTTTTATTATAAGAATTTCTTTTATCATGTGATTTTGCAAATAACCCATTCTCATGTATATCTCATGGGTTGTGTATTATATTGTTGTTCAACTTATAGAATGTTACAAGTTGTCACACCAGCTTACTGAATCTAAAAAATACAAAAACAGGGATGATGTGAAATTCATTTCTAGGTAAACCAATAAGTCATGAATAGCATGATTTACTCTCGTCTTTTTTGAACTTTTTTTCTTTACATTCATACTAAGGTCTTTTTTCACAAGATAAACTATGATATATTGATTTTTGCACTAGGTGGCTTCAAGGCCTCCTTATGTTCTTGGGCTCAATATTCAAATATTTATGGGTGTCTAATTGCTTACACAATTACAGGAGTTATCAACACGATGTAAGCATCAATTGTAACTTAGAAGCACCTTGCATCTACTCAAATATTTTTAGGGTATGTTTTGGTTAGGCTGGAGATTATTGTGATATGTAGTGAAGTCTAACTATTGTTCTTGTAATAGAGCGATAAAAAAACAACATGCTTTCATGAACAAGGGAAAAATGCTCGTTGTCTAATATCAAGAAATCTATACATGGTTATGTTTGGTGTGTTAAAAATTATAGTGTCTCAGCTACCAAGCTTGGAGGAAATTTCATAGATTTCAACCATTGCATCCACCATGTCTTTTGCATACTCTTCTATTTGGATCCCTCTTAGCATAACAAAAATTGCAGGTTTGCCTTCTTTTTCATATCTCTCTTTGTATTTTCTCATCCAATATAACTACAACTATAGAGATGATATTTTTTTATTCAGCTATGAATGAGAAGTACATTGACTAACATAAAGTCAATCTAAGGATCCTTGTAGATAGAAAGCATTTGTATGCAACCCTAACTGGAGTACTTATTGCTAAATTTTCATCAACAAAGAACACAAGGTATATCTTCCAATCATTTGGCAACATGGAATTTTCCTAATCATTTTCCACAGCTTTGATTGAAATAGCGCAAGTGTTAGCAGTTATATTTCCTTTCATGTACCTAGTCAATGTTCATAAATTTCCTCCTGTTGACTTTACAATTATGCATTGTGCAGAATACCCTCAAATCTCCATCATCGAAGAAAATAACAATGGAAAACATGATAACTATGATATATGTGGTGATCTTAGTTATATTCTTCTCCGTTTAGATATTTAGAACCAAAAAATTTGGTTACTCATTTTCCCCTACTATTTTGATATGGTTCTTATTTATTGCCTTCATTGGAATCTAGAGTATCACCAAGCATGACACAGGTGTCCTCAAAGCTTTCTATCCCAAAAATATCTTTGATTACTTCAAAAGAAAATCAAAACAATCTTGTATTTTACTTGGAGGAATAGTTCTATGCATAGTAGGTATGTAGTATGCTTCTAGTTGCCTAAATAATGTGTTTAGAGATTACCAAACGCAGTCTTGATTGTTAACGTTAACTATGTCACATGCAAACAATTATTTAGAAATTACCAAACCTAGTCTTCATTACTAGCTTCAAGTAAATAGAATACAAAAAATTATTTAGACATTAAAAAATCAAGTCTTTATTGTTAATCTTAAGTAGGTAGCATGTGCGAACTGAAGCTATGATTGCTTATCTGGGTCATTTTTCATTCTCATACATACTTGAGACATTAGCATAAATTAATTGAACACAAGAGGGATAGAATGGATATGTGCTAGTGTTAGTGTTGTTTCTTCTTTGAAATAAAAATCCAATGCTCATTCATTCCATGACTCATGTTGTGGAATTTTTTGTTATGAAACATTTAATTTAAAAATTCACAGAATAATTTCCATTCATATTGTCAGGTTTACAAGAACCCATTTTTCTTTTGTGAATAGTAAAATGAATAAAAAGAAAAGGCCTTAAATAATTTTTTTCTTTTCGAAGACTTAAGTTGAAGGTCGGATCCATAAATATTTTGTAAATAAAATTATAACCTCCTGACTAGCAAGTCGGGCTGACTACGAAATATTTTATAAATGATCCTCCTGACTGCCCAATTGCCCGACAATCCAACTACCTGACCTAATAACAACACCTGACTATGGTATAGTTAGGGTCGCAATAGAATAATTCAATCATAAACTAAAAAAATTCTCGACTCCTCGATCTCCCAATGGTACGATTATCCCAATAAAATGTTATTTTTCTTGATTGCATGCAGTGTGATTTTTTATATAGATTTTCAATTTTTTTGTTTCACGTTCAATTGATTCTTTGTTAAATCAATAATGCATTTAATTGTGCTTTCTCGATTCATGAAAATAAAAATAGTTGGCATGCTTACGAGAAATTAATCAACATGTTTAATTGCAATTTTCTTGTGTTTTTAAACAAAATTGTAATATTTTAGAGTGTTATGCCTGCATGTTGTTTTCTTAAGTCTGGTTCGAAGAAACATTGAATTAAGGAAATATAGTACCAATGTCAAAAAATTATTTGTAACCAGAATGTCATTTTACAAATTCCTGAATTCAATTTCAAATTTTAAATAAGGAAAACGTGTGTGTATATATATTTATATATATTATATATATATATATATATATATATACATACTTTGTTACTATTCACAAACTATTAAATGTGAAAAAACAAAAAAAAATCTAGCAACAAGGCAACAAATGGAGCAAATTAGATAAAATATTAAGGAGATGGATGATTCGCTACTAGGGCAAGTCAGCTCCAACCCATAGAGAATTTGTTGTTAGTAACCTAGTTCTCAAATGGAATAAAAGCCATAAAGAGAAAGTTAAGCATTCTAAGTTTCAAAATATTTGGATTGGTCCATTTCAGAAGTTATCAAAGCTTGGTCCATCATTTTATATTCTTCAAACATTAGAAGGCCAAGTAGAAAATTTGCTAGTAAATGGGAAAATATTGAAAAGATATTTTTAATAAATGAAAATATCCCAAGAACACTTGTAAATATTCCATTTTAACAAGGATGTTGGTATCCTTTAAAAATCATTTTTTATTGTTTTTGTTTTTATTTTTGTTTTCAAATTTGTTATACATATTCTTTCTTTAAATTATTTTGTTTAATTTGTAGAATTACAATTATGATTCATACTTCAAGAAGCATATTTTTACCATATATTATCTTATATTATAAAATAAGCTAAAGTTAAAGGACAAAGTATTATTAAAATATCACAATTCCAAAAATACTTAATGTTATTTTAACTTTTCTTAATCTTTTGATAGTGTGGAAAATGATAGATTGGCTATTTTATGTTATAAAAGTTCCATCATCTTCAAATAATTTGAAGAAATAAACCAAATTCTCTAAAAAATGATGAATAATATGTTACATAATTTGATTTTATTTAATCCATGAAAGTATTTGTTATCAAAGCAAGTCTCTTAAAAACCCCACTTTTGTGACTTCGTTATATATGATAAATGTCAAAATTAATCATAAGCTAAAAAGTAGGAACGTGAAGTTTTACATTAAAATGAAAATGAACAAACCCATTAGAGCTATGAATGCTTGCTATAAATGGGTCGATGTTTCTAATCCAATTAAAAGGGATATGTGCATTCACCAAAAGTGATGCAATTTAAAGTTTCAAAAAGAGATGATTATAATGAAAAGTACATAAAACTTTGATCAATATTAAAATCCTTAACTTAGTGCTTATAATTTTAGATGATGATTGAATTAGAAGATTCTAAGAAATACAAAAAAAAACATTATTTGACTCTTATTGCATATAAGTTTCATTCTCTTCATTAGTACTTCTAGCCCAATTTTTGGTACCATTGACACTTTATCAAGTATCTCGATGATAGATCTTAATTTAGAAGAAATTTCTGAAAACTTCATTTAATTTTAAATTATTAATTTAAACTTGATAGACGTAACTACTTATTCGCGTGTGTCAACATTTGTTCTCAGGTTTATAACAACCCTCTTTTCTTTTGTACATACGAAAATGAATAAAATTAAAAGGCCTTAAATAAAATGTTATTTTTTTGAAATCTTAACTCGAATGTCATATTCATAAAGGTTTTGTAAATAAAATTATAACCTTCCGATTACTCAACCTTCTGACTACCCGACTAGCAAGTCTCACTGACTACAATTCTTTTTATAAATAGTTCAACTAACTGCCCGAATGCCCAACCTCCCAACCTAAAGACAAGGCTCGACTATGGTATAGTCAAACTCAAGATAAAACAAGTCAATTATCAAATAAAAAAATGCTTATCCACCTGACCTTCCAACTATATGATCATCCGAATAAAATATTATTTTTTCTTAATTTGCATGCAATCCGCTTTTTGATAAAGATTTTCAATTATTTTTTTCGTTTCACATATAATTGATTATTTGTTTCAAAAATAGTTGGCATGTTTACAAGAAATTAATGAACACGTTCAATTGCGATTTTCTCATATTTCTAAACAAAATTTTAAGATTTTAGGGTGGTTTGCCTGCATGTTATTTTCTTAGTTCTTGTTCAAAGAAGAATTGATTTAAGGGAGCACGGTACCAATTTAAAAAAAACAAAAAACAAAACAAAACAAAACAAAAAATGTGTAAGCATAATGTTATTTTAGAAATTCCTTAATTCAATTTCAATTTTTAAATAAGGAAAACTTATATATGTCCTTTTACCATTTACAGGTGATAAAATGGGAAAGAAGGGAAAATCTCTAGTAGCAAAGAAACATGGAGAAAATTAGGGAAAAGATTAAGGAGATGGATGATCCACTACTAGAGCAAGTCAACTTCAATGCATTCTTCATCTCAAATTCAACTTACAAAACACAAAAAGAAGGTATGATGAGCTGGGAGGAGATATTTGAATTCTTTGAGCAAAGAGAATGGTTAAAAAGAAAAGAACTACTTAAACAAAGAACAATTAGTTTGAAGAAATCAAAGCAATAGAGTTATATAAAGTAGCAACAGCTAGGGAAAGAATTTTTCCCTATTATGACATGGCTTCATGGATTTTCTCTCATGCTGATATTAAAACCTGAACAATATTAGACCATCAAGAAATTATTGTCATAGCCTCCTGGAATGTTGAAGTCTTATCGGCCATATACAAGCTCGGTCCCCAAAAAATCCACCTTAATGTTGACTTCCTTAATAGGCTTTGAAGTATTGCCTTGAAGAAATGTCAAGAGAATTATGACATAGTAATTGAAGATTGGTTGAGATAAGAAGAGCAAGGTTTCAAGCTCAAAACAAAAAATGAAGATCCCATACCTATTTTTAAGAAGCATGTTAGATTTCTTATTAAAATCCTAACTATATTATATCGGGAGAAAGATCCTAAGCATTGTAAAATTAAATGGATCCCAATAATCCATAGAATTTTGAATAAGGGGAAATGGCTAAAATTGGTTGACATCTTGTCGTGGAATATCACAAATTCATTCAAACTGGCATTATCATCTCCCCAAGGTTCAAACATATTTTCTATATGTTTTCCTATTTGATAAATATTGTTATTGCCTCAGTTCCGTTCCCACTCATGAAATGGAATTACCCATCTGACCAACAACTACCCATTCAAAATTATGCTCCTATTCTATGGGAATCTAATTTTAAATCCAC
Organism: Pinus taeda; assembly: GCA_000404065.3. Classification (NCBI taxonomy): domain Eukaryota; kingdom Viridiplantae; phylum Streptophyta; class Pinopsida; order Pinales; family Pinaceae; genus Pinus; species Pinus taeda. The sequence goes on from APFE031499048.1 coordinate 20,911, forward strand.
TTTTATGATATTTTCCATTATGTTTTGATTCCTTTCCATGAAATATTTTTTGGAACAATACCTCCCAGAATAAGTCAAAGTTTGAGACAAATCATACAATCAATAGGTGGTTATTTTTTTGAGGAATTATTTTCCTACGCTAGAGTTTTTGGAAGTGAAGTTGGTCCCCATCTTCTGCCTCGACATATCCCAGAAAGACTTGCCTTGAGAGAAGTGTATAATCAATTTTTTTATAATTGGAAAGCCAAAAAGTTGAGTAAGCTGCAAAAGAAAATATGGCCTAATTTTCCAATCAATTTTGATGACATCAATATCTGAGACAAAGGGCATGAATTCAAAGAAGTTGAAGAGCTTCGAGAAGTTTGGTTATTTCCTTTGCCTCATTATGATCACTGTGATCCTAGTGTAATCATTGGAATTCATTATATAACAGTCAGTTATATATAAAAAAATATTCATCGGAAACCCCCTTTCGATGATATTTTTATAAACATTGATTATTTTCAATAGGTTGTTGAAAGAAGTAAACTCTTAAATAGTGAAACAAGAAGACAATTTCAAGAGTTTCTGGAAAATTTGTTCGAAAAATTCCTAAAGGAAAAGGCTATCACATTTCATTCAAACAGTTAAAGTCTATAGATTTTCTTTTATTTTAATTTCAACCAACTCACTTCAGATCATTCTATTATTTCTCAAAAGGAACAAGGGGTAGAAATTTAAAAAATTGAAGATTTTGTTGTCACGGATAAAGAAGTTGAAGTCACAACAATAAAAAGTCTGAAAGAAAAGCAGGAAAGTAAAGGAATAACAAAGAATATAGGAAAAAGAAAGGAAACTGAACATGAGATTATTGTGATTAATTCTCCTGAGGAAACAAAGCAAAAGAAACCATAAACTATAGAAGTCAAAGAAATGGAAGTAGATAAGAAGAAAGAAAAATAGGTATCTAGTGAAACCACCACCAAGGAAAACAAGGAAAAAATGGAATCATATAACAAGATGGATACTATATCTTCCACATCTCCTCAAGCATCAATAACACCCATATCTCTCGAACAGTAAGTGTCTAGACCTATGTGAGGTCTTGGCTCTAGCTAAGTCATCAATTATTGGTACATTGGTATATCTCACTTGGGGGTTGTTGGATATACTCTTAGTGTTAAAATGTAGCTGGAACTCCCTATTTTGCATGTTGTTATAGTGGCATCCAAAAATATTTGATCTTGGACCTCTTGGTATTATAGTGGCAACATGAAATCTTTGATCTTGGACCTCTTAGTGTTATAATGACAGTTGAAACTTGCCTAGATTAGTATATTTGGCTTACACATTGTTGGATATACTCTTGATGTTATAGTAACATGTGGAAGATTTTATCTTAGACCTGGCTAAATTACTCCAACATATTATCCATTCACTATGGTTTTAAAAATAAAAATAAAAATCCAAAACATATAAAAAATGTAATATTTTAAATTATTTTCCAATTTTTTTCATGACAATTCCATTTATAATATCTATAGGTTTGGGGTTGTAGTATATCTAAAGAATCAATTTATCCAAAATAAATTTATAACATACAACCTCAATATTAAACGAAATACTTGTGGCTATGATTAATTATATCATGTATAAGAAGAAGTTATACAACATGGAAGTCAAGAGGTTCCCTAAAATTGCTTCTAACTCTAGTCAAAAAACCCACCTCTAGCTCAAGCAACATTGGCATAACGATGCCTAGTCTTGGCTAGACCATTGTGGGGTAAAGGAGGAAATCATCTTAGAGAACAAGGATAATATTAAAAATATTATTACTTCTAAATTTAAGCAAAAACTTTGTTGGAAAAAGTAGTATGGAAAATATTAATTCAGATTTTCCTTATCCTTAATTAATTGCTTATTATCTTTATTCATCTTCTTGTGTTCTCTTTATTAGTTCTTCTTCATCAAACAACTATCAAGAGAAAAATATTAAAGACAATGGACAAAGAAATTAGGCCCCAAGCTGGGGAAAAACCCCTTTAAGGGGAAAACCCAAAAAATCTCTTCTCTTCTTATAGAATATGCTTCAAATGAGACAATCAAGACCCAAACCCTAGACCAAGTCCTCCTCCAACTACCAAGTCAACCCTCCAAGAATTTCTTCTTGTAGGATCAGACCAACAAGGCTTAATCCTTCTTCAACCAACATCCAACATAAACTTCGTCCCCAACTCTGACCCTAAATTTTGACCTACAACTTTGGCCCTATAGTTGTTACAAAAACCCTAATGCATCTCTTTAGGAGGTTCTCCTTGAGCAAGATAGATCCTCCCAAGGTCAACGAGGTCAAAACAAAGTATTTTCTCTTCCACCAACTTGATACTGCAACTCAATCTCCTACAATTCGGACCTGCAATTTCGACCTTTCTTGGAGCTGCAGAAACCCTAGATTTTGCACATGTGAGAGAGATATAGCCCAAAAACATATATTTTTCCTTCTTCTTGACTTCTAGACCTTGTTCTTATTTTATTCTTACTTCCCAGATGCAAATGGAATCTTTTCTTGAGAGATCAAACTTGTGAGAGAGTGAGTGACAAATGAGCTCAAATTTAATTCTTTATATAGCCTTTCCAAGGGGTCAAATTCCCTTCTTTAGGTCGACTTGTAGCTGCTAGGTCTTACTTGTACTTTTGGAGGTTTCCAATACTTTCTAGACTCAAAATAAAATTAAAAAATTACAAGATATATTTTTCCCAAAGGGTCTTCTAATCATGATGTTGACTCTTTTGACTCATGACAATAAATCCTATGACCTAACAAACCCTAGAAGCATGCAGAACATGATTTTACCTAGAAGACCATCAATAATGAGCATGAAACCCATGCTTTAAAATAACAACTTTTGGTGTGTGGTTAATTTTACCTAGTGACTACTAAGGATTTTCGCTCTGCAACTCTTCCTAGGCACGCATCACGCAAGCGGAAGACCTATTCAACGCGGTGTTGGTTGGCAGTGACCTACGGATCTGCTAAAATTGGCAACGCATTCGCATGGGGGCCCCGTCTACGACCTAACTCGGGCTCGTTTCATCCTTGAGGACGATCTCAGACAAGGAACAGGGCGATGGCTCCAAAACCCCATCAGAACTGGAAGCATTCAGGTCTCTGGTGGCAGCCTCAGGAAAACGTCAGCCTTCCGGACCTCAGCTCAAGTTTGTTAAAAAACTGGGAAGTATTCTAACGGTGTCTTTTCCGGTGGAAGACACATGCAGATCAGCACTAAATCTCACCGAAAGAGGACTAATTGGTCAGTTTACAGGGTTATGGCCCTCCCCGAAAGGAGTTGAAGAGTGGGTAATGCGCAACTTGATCCCCCTAGTCAAAGAAGGAATAAAAAGTCATTTCGTGGGCAAGGGTTTTTTTGTGTTCGTGTTCGAAAATGCAGAAGATAGAAGCCTGATCTTCAGAAACGGGCTATATTTTATGGGCCCTCAAGAACTGTACCTGAATAAATGGTCCCCCGACTTCAACCCATCCCAAGATGTGCCCACGACAGTGCCAGTCTAGGTGCACCTTCCTCACCTTCCCCTCCACTGCTGGAGCCAGAAATCGCTGCAATCTATTGGAAATGCACTTGGAAGATATATAGATCAGGTGCCAAGGAAGGATCAATACTCTTGTGCGAGAATCTACGTAGAGGTCGACCTAGAAATCGGACTCCCGGAAGCCATCAAGCTCTCGGTGGCAGACTAGACGCATATCCAAGAACTAGACTACAAGCAACTTCCATTCAAATTTTGATACTGCAACGAATACGGACACTTCGCAAGATATTGTAAGAATAAAAATGAGGAAACCACAGAGAGAGAAAAAGGAGAGCAATGGAAGCAAGTAAAGAAAGCAGCAAATAATAGGCATAACAACAAAAACAAAGGCAAGGAGACAGGGAACAAATCAGGACAAGAAACTGAAAGTCAAAAAAATTTCGGGAGCAAGGAAGTCACCAGCGCAGCAGAGGACAAAAACCCTTTCGAATCTCTCACACCACCCTCAGAGCCTCTGGAGAAAGAGCAAGAAGATCCACCCCAACTCAACAACAACGATTTCCAAGATCCAGGTAACACATCAAATCTGAATCCAAGCAATAACTCTTCTCCTTCATACACAGACATATTTAAGCAGAAGAAGAAAAAGACAGAAAATGTTGGCTCCTCAGATGATGAAGACATTGAAAGGCCATCCAAGTGAGCCGGAAGGAGATCAAACAAGGAAGTTAGGGAAGAAGAATCAGAAAAGCAAAAAACCATAGGAAGTCAAGCTACTATAGAAATGACTCTGGGAAGGAATATCAAGCCAAGGGCGCCCAAGGGAGGAGGCCCCACACCAACAAGCTATAAATGATGAACCTGAACCTGGCATCTTGGAACTGCAGGGGTCTGGGAAACCCCACTAAGGCAGAGGCCATCAAAGATTTAATGAAAATGGAACCCATAGACGTACTCATGCTCCAAGAGACCAAAATAGAAGGGGAGACCCTTCTAAATACCAGCAACACTAAATGGAAATTTGATTCAAGGAAGGTAATCAGTGCAAGAGGATTGGCTGGAGGAATAGGCACATTCTGGTCTAAGAACCTATTCACTCTTGGCAGATTACACAAGACCCAACATTGGATATATACAGAACTATGGCACATAGCAGGCAAAGTTAAACTAGATTTGTTTAATATGTATGTCCCGGTGCATTATGAGGAGAAAAAAGAGTGTTGGAAGACCCTATCAGATTACATAGAGCAATGCAGCCCTACGAATATAATCGTAGGAGGAGACATGAATATAATCCTAGATCCAAAAGAAAAACGAGGTGGATACTCTACAAGGGACCCCTTCCTCCCCACTGTGGAAAATCTCATCCAGTCATGGGACTTGGTTGACTTTAAGCCGGTGAAAGGAGCATACACTTGGACAAATAATAGAACAGGGGAACACCACATTTCAACAAGGTTCGATAGATTCCTCGCCAGCAGCGCAATTATGATGGACAATAGAATAGTCTTCTCTAAGATCCTACCAAAACTAACATCGGACCACAAGCCAATTCTACTACGCATAAAGGAGGAAGAAGACCTCAGTCCTCTCCCATTCACATTGAGTCCTCTCTAGGTCAAAAGAGAGGGGTTTCTTGAAACTGTACAAACAACTTGGGAAAAAGATATCTTAGGCTCCCCAAGCCATGTGTGGGAGCAAAAAATTAAGAACACCAAAAAGGCACTCAAAGAATGGATAAAGAAAGACGCCAACTCCCCCACCAGCCAGAGGAAAGAAGCAACAAAATAGTTGGAAGAACTTCAATTGGGGCTGGAAGAGAAAGCCATCTCAGCCATAGATCTAGACAAAGAGAAAAAGGAAAGCATATAGCTCCTTTAGAAATGAGGAGGAATTCTGGAGATTAAAATCCCGCAGCCTGTGGCTTAAAGCAGGGGACAAGAACACTACATATTTCCACAGACAATACAGGGCCCGAATCTCGCGAAATCACATTGCATAAATTACTACTTCCAATGGACAAGTATGTAGAGGATTTGAGCAAATCATGGAGGCAGCAGTTAAACATTTCCAAAATATTCTCAACGCTGGAAAAGATGGGAGCGAGGAGGAAATAGAAGAATCCCTCACAAATATTCCCCAGCTAGTAAGTTCAGATGACAATGAAACACTTTTAAGGCCAGCCTTAGAAGAATAAATATCAAACATAGTCTGGTCCATGGAGCCAGATAAAGCCCCCGGGCCTGATGGATTTTCAATCCACTTTTACAGAATATGTTGGGAGATAATCAAAACTGGTCTCATGAGGATGGTTCAAGGTTTCATGAGGAAGGCAAAAGTCGAAGGCGGCATAAACTCAACTTTCCTCGCTCTAATTCCAAAGGAAGCCAATCCAGGCACATTCGATAGATACAGACCTATCTCGTTATGAAACGCATCCTACAAGATACTGGCCAAGTTGATGGCAAATAGAATCAAACCATTACTTCAAAAATTAATTACTCCAGCTCAAGGAGGTTTTGTGAAAGGACGACACGTCCTGGACAACGTCATCCAAGTGCAAGAAGCTCTACATTCAAGTCAGTTGCGTAAAGTACAAGGTATGTTAATCAAACTGGACATGTACAATGCTTTTGATAAAGTAAATAGATCTTTTTTATACAGGGTTCTATCAGCTTTTGGCTTCAACCAGAACTTCATTAATTTAATTAAAGCCTGCCTAGAGAAGATATGGGTAGAACCAATGATAAATGGAAGACATGCAAACTTCTTCCCAGCCACAAGGGGCTTGAGATAGGGTTGTCCCCTCTCACCCTTCCTTTACATTCTGATGGTTGACTCTTTAAGTAGAAAGTTAACAATGGAAAAACAAAAAGGCAGTATACCAGGGATCAGAATAGAGAAAGGCATAGAATCAATGAACCATGCATTATTCACTGATGACTCACTCTTGCTGGGGGGGGCCTCCTCAAGAATAGCATCAGCCTTCAAAACCATATTACAGAAGTTTTTCAGCATCATGGGCGCACTAGTAAGTGAAAAGAAAAGTGCAGTCTATGGCTGGAACATAGACCAACACTCAATTGGGAAAATCGCAGAAGACTTGGGATACAAAGGGCACACAGAATGGGAAAGAATCAAATATTTGGGTCTTCCTATAACGCTGGGCTCAAATAGAAACCACTTGTGGGAGGAAGTAATATCAAAATACAAGAAGAGGATAGCAACGTGGGGAGGCTTCTGGTTATCCATAGGAGGCAAACTCATCTTAATCAAATTTGTCCTCTCAGCACTGCCAACATTTCAAGAAGCTCTAATGATGGCACCCAAACACATTTCCGATCAAATCTCCAGGTATATATGAAATTTTTTGTGGAATGGTGGGCGAGGGAATAGCAACCGATTCCAGCTAATCAAATGGGATACAGTGAAAAGGCCGATGGCGGAAGGAGGCCTTCAGGTGCGCGACCCTGGGTATGCAAACGTGACCCTGGGATGCAAATTACTATGGAAATTATGCGTGGATCCCAACCATCCTGTAAGCCAAATCCTTAATAAGAAATACCTTAAGAAACGATCCATCATGAATTATAAACCGGAGAAGCATCCAAAAAGCACACAGGCCTGGAAACTGTGTGCCAAAGGAATAGAGTTTTTCATAAGTCAATTATACAGTATTCCGGGTAATGGGAAGAAAACTAATTTATGGAAAGACTGCATAATGGGACATCAACCGCTAAACCAAAAAATTGAGATCGTCGAGATCAGAGAATGGCACCGAGAAAGAGGTATCAAAAAAATAGAGGATTTATCAAAATGGGACAGTAAAGGAAATTCGCTGAGATGGAAATGGCCCAGAATTCCAGAACAATTAAAAAATCAGCTCGTTGTCCTCATTGAAGAAATCGCTAATTTTTCTCCAGTCCACATCGATGAGGAAGAAATTTGGGGTTGGGGCAAGAATGGAGTATATACAGCAAATCAAGGATATCATCAATTGCAAAGCAAACAACATTCACCACATCAGGGAATTATTTGGAAGCAGATTTGGGACAGCTTCAGCATCCCAAAAATCAACTTCTTTTTTTGGACTTTATTTCATAACAAAATCCTCACAGGAGAAAATCTGTGCAAAAGGGGTATAGCAGGGCCACACAGATGCATCCTTTGCAAAGGAGATCTGGAAACAACAAACCATATGTTCATAATGTGTGATTTTACGAAGGAGGTATGGTCCATCTTCTTTTCTGGACTAAATGTCAGTGCCCCTTCTCAAAGTACGATAGTCTCCATGCTTACATCCTGAAATGACAGCTACCCTCACCAAATTGTCAACAAATCAATTTGGCACAAAGTATGGACAGCTGCGCCTAAATATGTTTGCTGGAAAATCTGGTTGGCCCAGAATGGGACCATCTTTAATAACATTGGGCTACCACCTGTGAAAGTGGCAGAACAGGCAAAGAAGCTTCTCCTAGAAACTCTCAATCATCACACTGCAAAGGAAGACAATTCACTAAGAAGAGAAGAAAGTGCGTGGTTGGAAGACTACACAGGAAAAGACAGACATCAAGCAATTAAACGACCAATCCACAAGGAAAGATGGCAGATCCATGAAACTAAAGTCAACTTTCAAAAGTGGTGGAAATCCCAAGACATATGCACCATTTTCTTCGATGGGGCTTCAAAAGGAAATCCAGGGAGGTCAAGAGCAGGAGGTGTGATCTTCTACCGGAATGGGAGAAAAGATGAATTCAGTTGGGGCTTGGGAGTGAAAACAAACAACCAAGCTAAAATACTCAGTCTCTGGAAAGCATGCCAAATTGCAAGTAAGGAAAATCCAAAGGAAATCTTAATAATAGGCGACTCAGAATTGTTGATAAAAACACTGGTAAAAAAGGAAAAGCTCAAGGATCCGGCACTGAACAAGCAGCTAGTAAGAGTAAACAGAATATTGAAAGACCTCCATCTGGCTCAAATATATCACATTCTTAGAGGATTAAACAAAGATGCAAACAGATTGGCAAATATAGGATGTTCTCTTCAGGAAGGAGTGATCAGCATAAATGCAGGAACTCCAACCAAGGCAAACATTCCTTAAGTGAAAAGGTGTTGTAATCATCAATGAAAATTGTAATGGTCGTTCAGGCTATGCCCGATCAGCTTTCTATCAATAAAAATTAACCGTTTCAGTTAAAAAATAATAATAATAATAATAATAACTTTTGTTTTCTTCTTTTGTTTGTTACATAAAATACATATTGAAATGAGTACAATAACAATTATGAAGACTAAAACTAGTTACATGTCCAACACTCCCTCTTAATAAGGGAGGTATTCATAATTGTACAACCAATATAACTTCATTCTCATACTGAAGAGTTCTCATAAGAAGAGTCAGATTCATAAGCCAACTGTAAGGATCATCATTATAACTAGCACTATCTCTGAGGCCTAACTAGACAAGCTCAATCTTCATTCAAGAGCATTATGTTGGGAGGCATTGCGTGTGATATTGCACTACCTCTATAAGGCAAATGCCCCATCTGGATGTTCACTAGGTATATCCTTTTAGGACTATTCTTATCTTGGATTACAAATCCTCGAAGAATGTTAGTCCTCTTTGACCACTCTTATCTTGGATACATGGCATATCCTTAAAGAGTGTTGATACATGTCCTTTCTTGGACATTATATCCTCAAGAAAACCACAAATTCTTATCCAATACTCCACTATTTTCTCTCTAAGGCCTTCACTTAGACTTGTGTTTGTTAGTCCTGGTCAAGCGCATGGCACATGAATAAGAGAATTCACATGTGATGTCCATCACCACTTCCTCTCAACTAGAGAGAATATCCCTATTCCCTCTTGACTAGGGCACGGATCCTATTAAGGAGACTCTTTTACTCCCTCTCAAACATAGAGGAGATATTTGACTTCTTTATAATATGAGAACTCATAAAAAAAATTCTATAACGTGTTTCCATAAGAATATCAGCTACTTATTCTTTTTGGAGATAACTACATGGCTCCCTCTTTTCTTTGTATCTCATTTATTGAGCCTTCTTCTTTCTAGGGTATTATGGAGTCGTCTACTTCCTTTGACAAGCTCAATCTTGTACATCCCTTTCATATTGACATTGTCAATGGAGGCATTCTATCGAGCCTTACCAAACTTCAAGTTAATCATATCTTACTCAAGAAAGATATCCTTTGTTATTACACGAACTTGACCTTCACGGTATCTTCTCGCACTGCTACCTTTCAATCCTAAGAGGAAAACATCTTGACTTCATAATTGCAAAATATTTTGTTTAATCCAATATTTTCAGGACAGGAATAAGTTCATTTCAATGCATTTGTTTAATGGCTTTCCTAGGTTAGAGAGAGCCTCCTGGAAATCACACCCATAGGATGTGAAGTCATCTATATAAATTTCTACTATATCATGGACTAGTTCTGCAAAAATACTCAGGACTGCTCTCTAGAAAGTGGCAGGGGCATTGTAGACCAAAAGGAAGGACCCTATAAGCAAAATTACCCCAAGGACAGGTGAAGGTTGCTTTATATTGGACCTATGGGCTAATCTGGATTTGATTGTACCCATTGAATCCATCCAGGAAAGAGAAGAACTTCTTTCGTGCCAGACCATCTAACACTTGGTCAATGAACGGTAGAGGAAAATGGTCCTTCTTTGTGGCTTTGTTTAGCTCTCTATAATCCACACAAATCCTCCACTTTCCATTTTTCTTTGGAACCAGCACTAGAGGAGACACCCACTCAGTGTCCGAGATAGGGTAAACGAATCTTGTATCCAACAACTTCTGCAGTTCTTCTCTGACTATATCCTTGAGAGTTGGATTCATTCTCCTTTGGGGTTGGTGAACTGGTTTGCAACCTTCCTTGATGTAAATGTGGTGAGTACACACCAAGGGGTTCACTCCCTTCATTTCTTTGTAATTCAAAACAAAGGCATCGAAATACTCTCTTAGCATGCTACATAACTCTTCTTCTTGGTGTATAGAGAGAGAGGGGTTGATTTTCAATGCTCTTTCAGGGCCGAATTCAATTGTCTTGACATGAGTAGGGTTTGATTTAGCTAAGCATAGATCAATCTGATGGTTGTCCTTGGTTTCCTTCACTAATTCCTCTAGAGACATGGTGTTGTGAGGTTGATTTTGGAGGATGTGTTCAATCAAATCATCTTCATCAGGCTATTCCCCTCTTATGGTAGTCTCTAGGTTATAGATTTGGGAGGAGTAGACTTCATCTTCTTCCTCCTCTTCTAGCCATAAAGGTAGGCTATGTTTTATGGATGTCTGAGCAGGAGGGTACATGACCAATTCTTTGGATAGATGCCCATTTTTTATAGCCATATTTCCAGCCCTGCAGCTTATGTAGGCATCAACAATGGCTAACCAAGGCCTCCCAAGGATGAGAGGATAACCATTGAATTTTGTCTTAGGCTGGAGAACTAAGAAGTCAGCAGGGTATTCCTAGGAATCAATGGAGACCATAACATCTTCAACAATCCCCTCAGGAGCTACTGTGGATCAGTCTGCAAGCTGCAAGACTGTTGTGGTCTTCCATAATGATCCCTGAAGATTCAGCTTGAGCATAGTGTCTTATTCATCACATTGATGGCAGCACCAAGATCAATCAAGGTATGGGGAACAATGGTGCCATCGATTTGTACATCTACTATTGGACTCCCAGGATCTAAATACTTCGGTAAAATTACACACCACAACATTAAGTAGGATAGTTGTCCAATGACATTAATGGTAGGGGTATCTCTCTTTCGCCTCCCTAGATGTTTGAAACACTTTTTTGTGATCATCTTGTTGCAAATGGGGACAACTTTGATAGCTTGGAGAAGTGAGATTTTGACACACATATTTTTCAACTCACCCAGAAGTTCAGTCTCTTTTAGGGTGTGCTAGACTAAATGGGTTAACCTTTCAGGAAAGGGGGTTGGATTCATTCTAGGCACACTTTCCTCTCTTTCCTCCTCACTCTCCCTAGGTGCAAATGCAGGTTGGTTATCTGGGATCACTCTCCCAGACCTAAGGTTAATTTCATCAATTTCCACAACATAGATAGGGTAGGATGCTTCTACACTATAGACCTGTGGTGCCTGTCAGTTGTTCGGGTTCGGGTATCGTTGGGCAGGCATATCAGGTTGTTTAGGTGGAGCAGGGTGTAGGAGTTGCGGTTGAGATGGAAGTGAACACAATATAGTTGGAGCTTGGTTGTATAGGGGCCTCCACTCCTAGGGTGGTGCATTCCACTAAGGTTGTGGAGGAGTATATGGCTAATATGGTTGGTTGGCCAATTGGGAATGGTATTAAGGTGCAAAAGACAGGGAGAGGGTGTAGACCAAGAAGGATGAGCTGGGGGGCACCAAGGGGGAGTGGATGTGTTTTGATTAGGGTTGTAATATGAATAGGATGACCCTTGCATGCCCTACTATTATGGTCGAGGTTCATGAGGACTCATTTGATTTATGTAGCATAGTTGTTCAATCACCCCTTCAGGTCCCTAATACACAACTTTTAATCCAGGCAGAGAATCTGTGGAGTGGTTTTCCTCATAGACCAAGCAAATTTCTATAAGGTTCAATGGGTATTCATTCCTAGGGTGCCTCCTTGTGTATCTAGGGCAGAACATGGCTAATGGTCTCTCTGCTTCCTCCTGCTTCCATTTGATTTTCATAGTGTCTATTTGGAGAGCAAGGGTTTGCAACATTTCACTCTTAAAGTCTTCCAACATGTTCCCAATTTAAATTTTTATGGATTTATTAGAAGAAGATGAACCGACCACTACTTGACTAGCCCTACCCTTCTTTCTAGCTACCTTAGAATGATTCTTGAAAATTGTCTTGATATCATCATAGGGTAACTGGTAGATGTCCCCTCTTGATAGCAGGTTTAGGGTTTCTAGAAGGTCTTCCTTGATCCCCCTGATAAGGACTAACTTAAGTGACTTAGGATCAAGTGTGCACCTAGCCCTTTTGTAGATGAGTTAGAATCTTTCCTCATAATCCTCTAAGGACTCATCATGTCCCAAGGTCATTCTAAAAAATTCTTCTTTGGCATATTTGGACCTGCAGTTGTCCCTATACTTGTTGTTGAAATCTTGTTGCATCTGAGCCCAAGTGGTGATACTATCCCCAGGTAAACCCATGAACCAGTGCAAGGTTGCACCCTCGAGAGTGGATGGGAATAATTTCAACATCTGATCATTAGTTGTGTAATAATAAGTTATGCATATGAAAACAAATTCAAACAATAAAGTATTTGGGTCTTCTGAGGTCAAGCCATGAAAGTGAGGAAGAGCAGAGGGGATTATGTTTTTCATCTTGGCATCCCCATTTGTTTGTATGATGGGAAAAGCACCCTCAACTCTTTCCATGTCTCCCCTTTCATTTCTATTTTCATCCATTGTGTCAGTCGGAATGGTCTCTTCTTCTTCCCCTATAGGTTCTTCAAAAATATTTGGTTGTTCGCCTAAGGGGTGCTCTAGCTCACAACCACCGAAGAAGAGGGAATGGTGGCTATTTGAAGTGGTGGGGTTATTTTTCAGAAATTTTCCTAAGTTATACCTATTCCTACGAGGCATGAAAGGAGTGTTTTTTTTTCTTTTTTTTTTTAGTTTTAAACTACTTGCATAATTGAAAGAAAACATAACTGAATTGCAACTATTTACTAACTGGATCTAATTGCAGAATGAAAGAGATAAGGAAAGGAAGAAAGAAAGTATAAATCACATCTACTGAGAAACCTCACCAGCAATGGTGCCAAAAAGTAATGGGCACCGGTATTGTAGCAAGGATGCTGCAACTCATGGGGCTACCAACTTTACTTCAACAACTCGAGATTCATACAAACCTGGAGGTGACAATGTTGTATACACAAATAGATGTAATTGGTCCACTCTTTTTCACTGTTGAGCTAGGGTGATAGACCACTAGGGTTTCTCAAAACAACTTTCTATTGATTAGAAGAATTCTGATTACCAACTTAGAAAAGGGAAATTTACTCTAATTGGAAGAAAAGAAATGTTGTCTATTGCATGAAGGAAACACTGAAAGAAATGCTTATAAAACAACATGAAATCCTCTATCTACTTGCTAACATAATTTTCTTGCAAAAAAACCCTAATTTAAAACATGTGAGGTTTTAACTAATCTAAGCATGAAATCTGATCTAAAGAGTGCTAATTCCGGGATGCAAGAATAAATATAAAAGAACTTTTTCTTTTTATCTTTTTGCTTGAAAAATGTAAATGCTAATCTTGCTTGGTTCTTTGGCAGGGGAGACAAGTGTGGAGAAAAAGGAGGACAATGGTTCAAATGGTTTGGAGGGAAAGTAGGGGCCTAATCTTGACTTTAGTGATGAGTTTTCTCAAATCTGGCTCAAAACAGGCTGCTACAGGCTTTCCTACAGGAATTACTAGTTCACCTAGAGGATCCCTTGTTTTACTACAGGAACAGACCGAAAGCTTGGGGAATGGTCTAGAAGGTGGGATGGAGTTTGGAAAAGGTGAATGACAAGGGAATAAGGCATGGGAGTGGTAGACACTTACTTATAAATCAAGCCAAAGCTTTAACATGGTTGGATTTTCTCAACGAAGATGGCAAGGTTTCCTCATAACACAAGAATTCGGATTGAGACCTTAGTGAATTTTGGAAATCATGGGTGGATATGGCTTGGCTAAGGCTGATGAGATGAGGTCTCCCTACAATTTAGAAACTCTTGCAACAATACACATCATTCTTGGCATTTATACATGAATTCATGAAAAACAAGAAAGGTTTATTCAAGTAGAAGAAAACAAAGTTTTCACCATTTACTTGCTAAGCTCATGCATGGAAGTGCTTGATACCAATATGAAAGTGAGATGAAATCAGTACAAAACCTAAGAGATCAAAAAATACCAATTGCAACTTACCCTATGAAATTGGAAGGTAATTATCTAATTAGCAAGAAAACCCTAGATAACACAAAAAGCAAGAATTGTCTTTTTGGGTTGTATGAGAAGTGTTCCTCAAACCATGATCCCTAAAAGGGACAAATGAGGTGAAAACCACTTGCTTTCAGCCTTTTTGGATTTTTTCTTATCCCTACAATGCTATTGTTAGAACTATCCATAAATGGAAGCAAACTAAATAAATCTACCAATACTTGCAAATTAACAACATCGAAATCAGTTTAACAACTAACTATGAGTATAACCTAAGAATACATATACAACAAGAGGAACCTCTACTACTAGGTTTGGGCCCTAACCCAAGAACGTCAACCCTCTGAATCAACTCAGTGCTGGATCAATGGAATGCTGCTCATTTTCATTAAAGAAATCATAAATACATAAGCGTGCTTAGCTACAGTGCTTCAACTCGAAAACTTCTTAGCTATATTGAACAAAAAAATCTAAACCCTAATGAGGCCCTAGGCCTCTTGATTTATACAACTTAATTTACCAATAAATTCCTTAAATTTAGGGAGGCTTGGTTCCAATCTTGAGATCAACTGGTCTTCAACTGACACTAGCTTGGTTTCCAATGAACTTCATGACTCGGCTGCTTGCAACTCCGAGCTGATGAGATTTGATTGAGGAATCTTCGAGTGAGTGAGGAGTTAATGAGGGAGATCCTGTCTCCTAGAATCCCTCTTGTTTGTCTCCATTCGAGTTCCAACACTTTAATTAGCCAAAATTTTCTCCAAAACCTGCAATCAGTGCACATTAGACCACTAAACATGACATCTCATCTTTACTCTCCTCATTAAGCAAAACATAATTAAAACATGTAAAGAATGATGAGAAAAGTTGATTTTAGTAAGTTAGAGGTGCATTAAGGTCCATATAATTTACCCATTGATGAGCCTCATCAACATCCGACTACACTTTGATGTGATAATCAAAGTGCCATTCAACTATGCAAATATCCAGTCCAACATCAGCGCAGCAAACACATTGAACTACACATGCACTTCATCGGAAATGTCATTCGTGACCATGTTCTTGAAGTGCAATATTATTCAACTGATGATCAATTTGTAGACATATTTACAAAGGCTCTCATAGAGGTGAAGTTTACTAAAATTCGATTTATGCTTGGAGTTCAGGAATTTGTCACTAAGGGGGATATGCTCTAATGCCTCCTTTCTTCTCCTATTGTGTCATATTTGTACATCCTTCAATCCTATCCCAAGTTGTTCTTAAGGGGGGCTGTTAGGATATTATGACATAGGAAATAGTTAAGTATAACTTGGTCTAGTGTAGGGTTAGGTAAAGTGTGTTTCTTTATTTTTTACTTTTGTAACATACAATACAACGGTCATGATATGTTCTAGAGATTAATTGATACGTCGGTTCATTCTCTCCTCGGTATTATCAACACTTGATTCATGGGTTAACACCCGATTGGTCCATGATATCTATTTAAAGAGCATGGAGGGTCATTTGTAAGGTTATCGTTCATGAGAGAAGCTTATGTAAATTTTATTTCTTTTACATTAATAAATTTCCTGAAGTGGCCTCGTTGGCTCAAGCCGTGGATGGTTTCCCTCTTTGAGGGTTTTAACCACATCAAGGATACTGGTGTACTGATCTGTGATCTGTTTGTGAGTGGTGTCCCTTGGTGTTCTATCTAAGGAACTTACCCTATAAATTCCTACACTTTTGAACAACCCGTGACACTTGTAACATGCAAACACTCAAAGAGCTAGACTTAGAGATAGGAGGGGGAGGGCCAGGGAAAGCACCTAATAATGAGAAATCTTTGTAAACTCTGGGTGAAACACCGATGGGAGTGGTAGAATAATACTTGTCAGACATCGATGAGATAATGGACTCAGGGGAGGTCAAGGATGACGACTCGTAGTATGTCAACTAATCGATAATGATGATCTTCCCTTCATGGGGGAAACACATCTTGCAGAAAACCACAGACGCAATGGCTGAAATGGCATAAGTGTAACTACAACCCAAGAGAATGTTGTAATCTAGAGGGGCATCAATAACCTCGATGTTTACATGAACAGTCTTGCCCACAAGAGTCACTGGATAATTGTGATACATGACGAGAGGTTGGGAGGAGTGACCATCCTAAGCATGAAAAGTGATGGTGGATGGGGACATTTTAGGTGACTTGAGTTGCTTCCAAATGGCAGTGAACATCACGCAGGTGGATGCACCTTCATCAATAATGCAGCAAGAGATGATGGCATTACGAAATCTGACTAGTATCTGGAAAGCAACAGATGGAGGTAATGGAGAATGTTCTCACGTATCAACAGGAAAGACAATCAAATGATATTCTGAAGGATCTATTGTGCCCAAAGTAGTTAGTAGAGATTTCTTTTGAGATGGGAACGAATGGAGTAATTCCAGCATCGACATGGCTGCAGGGCAATGCGCCAAGTCATCTACTATACTGTATGTATGGGAAACTCTATTAGAATTCATGTTACGATGTAATGGGCCCTTGGGGATCTTAAGAATTAACTCAAATTTAGGTTATGGGATCGATAGCGGACCATTTGGTGTCATAAGAGGCTCAATAGATGCTTTGGTTTTGGACTTAGTGGTGGACGAAGTTGTTGGCTTGTCATATTGACACAACCGAGTTTGCAAGTTGATATCAGAGGTATTGACCTCATCAGAATTCATCATGAGGATCTGATAGTCACCAAGACCAGAAGGTTGGGGAGGGTGGGCTACTTGACCTTGTTGAGGTTGAGCAGAAACAAATTCTTGGTGAGGGAAAGGATTTGTGAGCACAACCATTTGAGATGGTGTAGGATTCTGACACTGTTGTTGTATGGGTGGTTGACCTCTAGAAGCTTCTTGGGCTTCCCACATTTGGCGCATCTGGGATAAGAGAGGACACTCATGAGTATAATGGCCATATACACCACAACATGCACAAGGCTTGTTTGTATGAATAACCTTGTTCTACTTGGGTTTCTCACCCTATTTTTGGTTGTTGTATCAGGTTGGTTCCCCTGGGGTTCATTAGGTTGATTACCTTGGTTACACTGGTTACCGTTGTTACCTTTCCCCTTATTCCTTTTCTTTGAATTATGGGGATTAGCCACACTCTGCTATGCAAACACTTGACCCTAAGGGGACAGTGGCTGCTAGGGCTGAGGATGCATGGGAGGTTGCATCACTAACGCCTCAGGGGCTAGAGCACTCAGCGGTGCATAGGTATAAGATGGTGAAGGTGCAATGGTTTGGTAGACACATTGAGCACTAGTTGGCCCTGACATCTACTAATGTGGTTGGGTAAATGCATAAGAGGTTCTTTGTCCTGAATACATGTTGTTGGCAGGAGGGGCATATGTTGGAGGAAATGATGCCCCCCTACAAATAGCCATAACTCTACTGATTATATGGTGTAGGATGTGAAATAGCTTCAGTGATACCAACGGCGGCTTGATATGCCCCTAGTGCATTGGCACCTCTAGGACGGGGGAGGTTTGGTATAACAGTATAGGAATAACCAGATTGGGCATAAATCAAGTCATATCTAAGAGTAGTCTGAAGAGCCTCTTCCTTGGTTTGAGGAAAGTGAGACACAACATCTTTGGTAACAGGTGCTAAAAGAGTCCTAAGAAACCAATCGAGGTAGACACAGTCTTTGAAGGGTGGTGCACGACACATGCTCCTCCTTCTACGCCATTCCTGAACATGATTGGAAAGATAGGTGGCAGAGGACTGATGGAATGAAGTCAAGAGCTCTGTACCAGTGTTGTATCAAGAGATGTAACTGAAAGTATGACAGGAATGCTTTAAGAAGCGTTGCGAAAGTGGAATGAGAGGCGGCGGGTTGGTCAACATACCACTTCACAGCATCTTCAGTGAGCATGTGTTGGAACAACTGAAGATGAATGGAATCATCAGTGATGGAATTGGATGAACACCACATATGGAAGGAGCATATGTGATTGGTAGGGTCCTCTCGTGAATTACCCTCAAACTTGGGAATGTCAGAGGGAAGCTTAGTCGGCATAGGTGGCCAACCAACATCATGGTGTATAAGTTCATTAATCAACTGGCTAAAATACAGGAGGCTTAACACAGCCATGAGAGGTAGCATGGGAGCTTCCAAAATGGTTCCTGAGACAGTTCCACTAGATGTGACTACCGGGGTAGAACCAGAGCCAACACCAGGTTGGTTTCCTACACCTGTAGTGGGTCCTGACATAATGATGGTATGCAGTGAAGGAGGCTCAGAATTGAATGAGGAATCAGATGAACCATAAGAGGAGTTTGTATGGGGACTCAGGGGACTATGAATGCGAACCCTATGGGGATGAGTAATATGCCCAAGTGCAAACTAGGGATGAAGTCCTAAGAGTCTCTGTGACAAATGCCTTGGTGTCGCAATGGTTGTAAGACACAAGTGACATGGAAATGTTGAAGGGAGATCAACAAGATGTTTTTGTCTCTATGTCAGGAGATAAATAAATTAAGTTAAGTCTTGGCTTGGCAATGTAAACCAAGCGCCCTTCGCTTAAGGTGTGCTTGTGTGTGTAAGTGTGTTTATTAATTAAGCCTAGATAATGTTTGAAAAAAGAAAAATATTGTTGAAATTAAATGAAATTAAAAACTGAAAATGAACAAAAAATCAACTCTCTAAACCCCACCCAATCTGGTTTTGCAAACATTATGCTGGTTGGTGGCGAAATCAACTAAAAAAACACGAAAAATGCCAAGAGATCTAAGTGTTGGTGTGACTGGGATCAAATGACACTATGCTGCTAGAAAGTGGTGCAGAAACAACAAAAAACCAAGGAGGAAAATCACTGCAAAAGATATGGAGTTGGGCGTGAAACCTAGGGCAAACAGTGGCACCCTAAGGAAAATGACCAAACAAGGTTCAAGAGAGAATTTTGGATGGAAACAACCTATATTTGAATATCTAAAAAATGAAGGTATAGATCTGGAAAATATGGCTGAAATCTCTGCAAAAACTCAGACTTCTTACTCAGCTAAACTCCTCCTATAAAGGTGGAAGTGTACTAGAAGCCCTAAGGGGCTAAATTGCACTTCGACGAGCGAAACATAGTAGATCAAGGCCTAAGTGGGCTAAGGCATGGTCAACCAACCCAATAGACAACTCTCAGTAAAACCCAAAAATAGATCAGAAAAAATCCCAAAAACCCTAAAATTGCAGGTGCATACCTGTTTAGGGGGATAGCACACTTTTTAGGCCAGAAAGTGCACTCTTAACCTCCAAATTGCACTTTTGGGGAAGAAAAGTGTGATTTTTTATCCTCAATTCTCAAGCGGCAAGTCTCAGGAAAATTTGTTGTCTTTGCTGTGGCTAGTTCTTGTGACCTGCAAAAATAACTAGAAAACTTGCGGAAGTTAGAAATTTGACTGATCTAGGGTTAGAATACTAATAAACAACATTAAGAGACCAAAAAAGAAAAACCCTAAGCTGAAAACTAAAGGTCAACCAGGCTTTTGAATCATAAATAAAAATGCAGTGGAGTCACCAATTTGTTAGAGTGTTTTCTTCTCAAAGGTGTACGAAAAGAAACCACTTTAGGCTGTGGATGAAAAACAACCCTAACAATAAGAATGCCTCTTAAATAGTGTATATTTGCAGCAAATGATAGAAATAAAACTTGCCAAAGCCCTGATCTATGCAACAGACATAGTTAAACAACAAAATGGAATAGTAAAATAAGCGCAAATAACTCCAATAATCTAATGGAAACCAGGTATATAAAGAATAAATTTTATTAACAACACTTGTAAGGGGAACAAATAATGTTACCAGTCCCCCTCTATGGGATGGTTTCTTGTCTATCCTCAATGTCTTCAGATTTTATAGAGTCTCTCTCCTCTATAATGTGTAAAACCTAGTAAACAAATGTTTGAGCTCAATGAGAACTCAAATGAAAAAGAAGTTGTTGTGTGATAGTGATAATAATCAGAGTTGCAATAATGAGTGCAATAATGAAAATAATCGAAAGTGAAGAATGAATGGAAAACCCTTCTATTTATAACAAAATATTAGGTTATCCTCGAATATTGAGCAATAATAAAATATTATTAACCCCATTTTAGAATTAACCATTTGGAATATTTTATTATATTTGGTTAGAGGGAAAAAATATTTAAACTTTTATTTAGAAATAATAAATATAATAAATTATTTATTTATCATCTCAAGAAATATGGTTAAGTAATTATAAACAATAATGATTTACTTTACTATTCCTGAGGGATTTGGTCAAACTTGAAAAGGAATAATAACTAATTAGTGATTAATTAAGTATTCCTAGTGAAAAATAAGATAATTAATGATTTATCTATTTATTTCTCATAATTGGGTCAAATGTGACAAGGAATATTAATTAAACAATGGTTTAATTAATTATTCCTAGAAGATAATTATATAAATAGTGATTTATTTAATTATTCTTCATGGGTTTAATTATAAATGGCCTAACAAATATGGTTTATTAAGTAATTTATCATAGTGAAAGCAATTTTACTATGGTAAAATTGGCCCTACATGGTGTACTTCCATCCATCTAGTACATTACGGCTAGATGATCAATTTTTTGTGATAACAATTCTCATTAAATAATGAAAATTCCTAGCCCCTTTTGCTATATTTTCATGCTCATTAAATCTATATGAAAATTCCCAGTCCATTTTTTTCTTCTTTTCATGACTTGTTAAACCTATGAAAATCCTAATCATATTTTTCCTATATTTTCGTGCTCATAAAACCTATATGAAAATTTTGAGTTTTTTCTGTCTTTTCATGCCTGTTAACTAAATTGAAATTCAACAAGCGGACTCTTTTCCATTCTCAGCTTGTTATATAGTGAGAAGGACACAAGTGTACATTTTCCACTTTTTTTATCTCATTAAAACTTATGAAAAAGAAATCTATTGAGCTTACTTTTCTTCTATTTTGTGCTCATTAAACTATGAAGGAGAATAAAAATAGAAAAGGGGAAGGGAATCATTTATTTCTATTATTCATCAAAATGGAAGAGGCATTCACATCTCCCATGAACATGGTACCTATTTGAGTCATTATCTAACAGTTTGGTATTATCTTACCTAAGAGACATACCATGCATAAGAGCATGTCTACTCCTCTAGCTAGTTAGTATTTCCAAACACTATGGAGTATGCTTCAATGCCTCCTGTGTTTTTGCATGATATCACGTGGTGCTCATGTGTCATGTTTGCAAATCACTTTTGTGTCATGTTATGTGTTTAAGGGAAATCTTAGCTTGTGTTTTCCATCTGCAATCATCGTTAACCTTTTTGTGTCAACCATCCCTATGTCAACTATACTTCATCATCTAATGACTTGATCCATTTACATCATCTCTCAGTCTGTTCTGTGTCGATTAATGTGGGATACATCAAGGCCCTCCTTCAACGAATCTTCCCTTATCGACTTTAGCTCATTATCCAGGAGCTTGATCTAGGAATCAGTGGTACCTTGGAGTTTGCAGTCCTCAGTGGCAGGCCTTCTTGCAATTGACAATGGATTTACCTAATTGTCCCTTGCTTAGTCGAGTCTACTAGTGTTCGATTCCATCTCATTTTTTCACACTTATTAGACTATACTTGGTACCTTGGGGTCCATTTTCATCATTGGTGGGTCCCCTTGGATTTGCTAATGGTACACCTTGTTGACCGATACTCAAAAGGTTTCTAGCATGCTCGACATCAACACATCTATTCTCATGTTGTAGATAATTCATACCATCATGGTTGTGTAGAAGAACTTGGGTAGGGACATCTCACTCTTGGCACTGTTCTTAGGCTACATTAGAGTTATGTTTCATTCATGTACTTTGAGGACTATTTTAAGGCACCTCCTCTATTATGTGTCCATTGTCCTATTGATGTGTAATGTGACATAGATCCACATTATATTTGTTTATGGCTATGATCTTTCTAATGTGTCACATGGATCCACTATGTATTTTTTGTGGCCATGTCTTAGCATTCCCTGTCATGGATCCACAACATATGTTTGGCGCCCATATTTAGTTCTAATTTACGATGAGCATGGGTAGGCCCACCTTGGGGATTTATCAATAGAGTTGAGACTCCAACATTCAATTTTCTCTCATTTAGATTTGCAATTTTAGCTTCTTCCTCACATTTTCAACTTTGAGTCTTGTTGTAATACATTTTGTCCATCAGATACTCTTATGACCTCATAAATTAGGGGGATTTGTTATCGACCTATTTTCCTCCATTGAATCAGTACACATGAGTACCTTTATTGTTGACCCTTTTGAAAATGTATGACACTTGACTTTACCTATTTTTATGCATCATCGCTGCAATATAGTGCTTAGTGCTCTACAAATGTAACAGCCCTAGTCAAAATTTAATGTAATAAAAGTAAAAAACAATAACCACGGATGAATGGGGCACTTATTCCAAGATCAATGTTGGGAAAGAGATTCTATGGGGTGTTCATTTGGTTGTTTATGGCTAAGGAAATTTGCAAAGGCAATGGCTAAGGCTTTGGAAAGGAAAAATGGCATTTTTGGCACAATTATTTATGAAAATAATGGAAATTATGATAAAAAGGAGGTGAAAGGTGAGATGTTGCATGTGAGGAGGAAAATGAAGGAAAATTATGGAAAATGAAGAAAATAGAGGCCTCATTCATAAAAAGGCTTCTGAGGATCAATTGGTAACCTTTTATCAGTCAATGATGGATCTCTTTCATTATTCTCTCTCTCTCTCTCATACTCTTGGACACTTAGAGTTTTCTTGGAGTACTTTGGCATTGGAGCAAGAAAGGCAAAGAAGGCAAGAGGAAGCAAAGATCAAGCAGGGAAAAGCAAGATCAAGCAGTTATAGCAAGCTTCATCGTAGGTATCGACTTGAATGTGTATTTTCCTTGCTAGATTTGGCATGCATGGGATTGCATGTGTTTATTTTCTACCATGGCATGGGTTTTTCCAGGTGTGATAGTATTTTCAACCTAGCCTTGCCATTTCCTAATAGCTTTGAGGAGATGGGTTCTCTCATTCGGTTTATGTGGGATTGCTAGATTGGATTTGAAGCTGAGTGGGGTGGATCTCTGAATTGAAAAACACATGGTGTAGTGGTCCCTGAACCAAACTGAGGATGCACAAAGCCATTGGCCTAGTAACACATGTACTAGACAGTGGGTTGCAATAAATCCATATTGTGTGCCTCAGTGGGCCTAGGAATCTTTGTTGATGAATTACGGGATATACAGTAAAGCCAAGTGGTGGATTTTCTCTCCTTTGGTCCCAATGATTTCGGGATGGAATGTATGGTAAAACCTGGAGAGTATGTCTCAATGTAGGGCATAATGGTCCCTGGATGGAAATTTGAATGCATGGTAAAGCTTGAGAGACTAGGAGGCACTCAAATTATTCACGGTGTAGGCGAAGAACTCCAATGGAATCCACATTGGTTGTTGTTTTTTATGTGCTCTATGAGTCCCACATTTATGCTTGGAATATGGCATGGGGTTGATTGGCTATAGAGATACTTAGCTCAACCAATCTATGGTCAGGTGGAACGTGGTAGTCCCATCACTGGTTGGTTCATTGCATTGATTAATGAGAAATTAATTACATTGATTTTCATGTGTAAATTTAATGGTGTATGTATGGGTTTTGATGGTTGATATGTTTATTATATTTTTGTCCCTATTATGTTGGTTACATGTACATTTTATGGCAGCAACTATGTTTGGCCCTCAGCATGTTTTTACTTGTATATGAATGGATAATGTGTCTATGGAAAAATAGATGAATATGCAGTAAATTACATGAGGAAACAATGTTTCATAGTGATTCTAAGATAAGTATGAGATCCCTACGCTTAACTACAAAAATGCATGTTATTCTAAAGGAAAGAAAAAATTCATAAAGAACCTAATAGATAGGATGCCTTCTTCAATAGTAAATATCTGTGACATCTTACTTTTTCGGCTTCTTCTTATGTTCTCCCATTTCTTCAATTATGTGAGCTTCACTTCTTTCATTTATTTTTTGGTTATGCTTGCTTGGAAAATCCCTCTTAAAGTGTCTAAATTCATTGCACCCAAAGCATTTAACCTTGGACATATATGGCTTCTTCTTGGACTTTCCAAACTTTCCCTTCTTCATTTTATTGGTTCTTGCAATGAAGGCTTAAGACTGCTCATTTGATTCGGTATCATATTTTTCCTTTATCATAGTTTCTTATGCATTGAGCCCACAACTCATCAATATGATACATACTTGTCAACCAAGAGTCTTACCTTCTATGATGATGTCTCCAACTATCTCGAGGCTTTCAAGACCTTCAAAGAGACTTCAATGATGTCCTAGAAAGATGTCTTCTAGGATACCTTCAGCAACAAATTCAAAGAGTGATGAATGATAACAATATTCCTTGATGTTTCCTTCAAGGATATTTTCCAGTGAGACTCTGAATAGATCTTCTTTCAAGAGAGATCAACAACCTTCTTGTAATCTTCCTCTTAGGGCTTTCCTTTGATGAGGGATAGATGTATTCTTCTGCAAGTGATTCCCCTTAGCAAACACTTCTTGTGTCCACAAGATGATCCTTCTAGTTGCATCTTTGTTCGCCTTAGATCTGATTCCATGTTAGAAAATGCAGTATGGAAGCTATTAATTCATATTTTCTTTATCCTTAATAATTACTTGTGATCTTTATTTATCTTCTTGTGTTCTCTTTATTAGTTCTTCTTCTTCAAACAGTTATGAAGAGAAAAATAGTAAAGACAGTGGACACAAAAATTAGACTCCAAGCCAGGGAAAAATCCCTTTAAGGGGAAAACCCAAAATATATCTCCTCTTCTTATAGAATTTGCTTCAAATGAAATAATCAAGTCCCAAACCCTAGAACAATACCTCCTCCAAATACCAAGTCAGCCCTCCAATAATTTATTCTGGTAGAATCAAAGTAGCAAGGCTTAATCCTTCTTCAACCAGCTTCCAACTTCAACTTCATCCCTAGCTTCAACCTTGCAATTTGACTTGCAACTTCGGCCTTGTAACTTTGGCCCTGTAGCTACTATAAAAACCCTAATTCAGCTCTTCAAGAGATTCTCCTTGAGAAATATAGATCCTCCCAAGGTCAATAAAGAGTATTTTCTCTTCTAACAACTTGATACTGCAACTCGATCTCCTACAATTCATACCTACAATTTTTCCTTTCTTGGAGTTGTAGAAACCCTAGATTTCACACATGTGAGAGAGATAGTGCCCAAAAACAGATCTTCTTCCTTCTTCTTTCCTTATAGACCTTCACTCTTATTTTCTACTTCGTTCCCAGCTGCAGATCAAACATTTTCTTAAGAGATCAAACTTGTGAGAGAGTGAGTGACAAATGAGGTCAATTTTGCTTCTTTATATAGCCTTTCCAAGGGGTCAAATTTCCTTTTTTAGGCAAACTTGTCGCTATCAAGGCTGACTTGTACTTTTGGAGGTTTTTAGGACTTTCTAGACTCAAAATAAATTATTTTAAAAGATACATTTTTCCCAAAAGGGTCTTATTGATCAGGTGCTCAATATTTAGCTCAAAAATCAAAGTTCTCAAATTGGCTCTAAACCTGAACTACTACGTCTGTCTTGGAAAAACAAACCTAATGCAACTCGTTTCGTTGAAAATCAAGTTCATATGAGAAAGTTATTGTGTTCTGATCGCTTTGTTAAACAGGGGATATTTTCAAAAAAAATTGCCCAGTCATAACATAATCAATAGTTCATATTGCTGACATGGAAGGCAACTAGGCATAGTCAATGATTGGTCAATAGTGAATCAGGATTGGACAAGTGTCACCATATGGTTAGGTTGTACAGTGATGATTTGGCACATTCTTATTGGTTTGATTTTATACCAATGGAAGAATGCCATGTGGCAAGCCCAGAGGCCGCCACGTGGCACCTCCCAAGGGTCGAGTTGGTGGTCTACTATGGAGAAAAATTTATTAGTGGTGGTCAACGTCGAACCCACGACCTACCACATACCAAACTAGAGCGTTAACCGTCCGCTCTACACCACATTTCTTAACCATAGAGTTCACGGATTACATTTATGTTGTATTCGTTTGAAGGTCAGCGATTAAGGGAGGGCCATCCTGCATACCAGCCCTCCCCCCATGTGAACACAACTCCAAAAACCATAACAATTAATGTTTACCATGACGATTTTCCAAACCACTACTCAGATGGTTCTGCATGTGAACACAAACCATAATGCCTAATGGTTAGACGTTTGACAGATCTAGCCAAATATTAATGTGATGGTTAACGGTTCCACATGTGAATAAGGCCATAACCCCGGCGGTCAAGGTAACCGGCTCCTCCAAAATCATGACTAAAACCGTTCCATGTGAACAGTCCACAAAAGCGTTGAATGTCATGGTTTGTGCTTAGCACTAATCCAGATTTGTATTAATTAAGCGTAATTAAGCCTTAATTAACTACAGTTTAAACTGGCGGTAAATTTGGCAATGCCCCTAAATTTATGCCTGCCACCAAATTTAGCAGGAATAACTGGAGATGTTCCAAATTTAGGGGAGAAAATGTAGGAAAATACTGACTGAGCTCTAGAGAAGTCAATTTTCGACCAAATTGAGCTCAAAAAGAGGTATTCTTGGCTAATTTGGACATTTTGAACACATTGGTGCAGGTATCAAGAGCCATAGATCTTTTTAAATAGAATTTTTTCCACATTGAGCTAATATAAATGCCCAAGCCATGGAAGTTGGACCAAGGAGATGTAGCCCAGGAGGGGTGAACTCCTTCATCAAAACACTGCGTTAATGTGTCTCTTTGATGGTTTGCTGCATTATACATGTTTGTTGTTCAATATTTGTTTCTGAAGTTATTTTTCTCATGAATGTCCTTTTATACTGAAGGAAATTTACTTGATTGTATGCACAAACAGTTAATTAAACCACAGCACAAGAAGCAATAAGCATGCACATATTTATAAATCTGTAATTTTTATTAGCACAACAAAACTAATCATACAAAAACAGATCAAGTTGATATCAGAGCAAGGGTTGAATTTCTTGATTGCTTGAGTTTTTGCAATTAGGGTTTTAATGGTTGCAAAATTGTGATGCTTACAAGGTTAAAGTTGTAGAAAGGAGAAGGGAAGATATTGGTTACAACTCCTGAGGTAATGCCGAGAAGAAGGAGAGCCGCAAGGCCACAATCTCCACCACCCAAAGTTCCAATTCCAGCTGCACTTGAAACTCCTCAAATTTTTTCTTCAGCTGAGATTGAAGAGGTACAAGCAGTACCAATTTCTGAGCCTAAATCCATAGCCATTATATCTGGAGAAGGAGAGCCTGAAGGTCCCTCTTCAGAAGAGGAAGAATTCAAGAACTCTTTCTATACTTTCACTGATATGGTTAAAGTCCTCTATGAAGAGAGGAACACTAGAATGGTTGGTGAGAGTTCTAAACCTCCACATGGAGAAGGAATCTCAAAGGACAAAAAAGATGAGAAGAAGGATTCCAAAGGGAATGGTGGAAATCCACCTCCATCTCCACCATCCTCATCATCTTCCTCATCATCTTCACCATCTCACATATCGTCATCTTCCACTACCACCACTTAAACTTCCCATACTCATTCCAAAACCCCAAAAGGAAACACTCCATTACTAAAATTGGACATAAAATTCGAACTTCCCATGTACAATGGAGAGGTGAATGCAGAAAAGTTGGAAAATTGGATTCGACAGTTGGAGGTATACTGCAAAATTCAAAACCTCCAAGAAGACGACATAAATATCTAGTTGGCTTCATTGAGGCTAAAAGAGTTGCACCAGTTTGGTGGGAAGCAAAGACTCAAGAGAAAATGAGAATCTATGGTAAGGTATCGATCACTTGGGTTGAATTTGTTTCTGCAATTAAAAGACAGTTTTATCCTTTAGCCTATATGCAAAAAGCCATTATGAGTTGGCAGAATTTTAGGCAGCTTAGAGGCCAAACAGTCCAAGATTATACACTAGATTTTAGGAAAAGGGCTTTGTTATTAGGAGTGAATTTGAATTCCCAAGATACACTGTTGAAATATATTGGGGGTTTACATTCCTACCTGAAATATATTAATCTTATGTTCAACCCAGACAATTTAGATGAGGTATGTATGAAAGCCACGCACCTTGAATCTAGAGGAAATAACATTCAGGAAGAGGGTAGTAAGAGAAATCCATTCAAGGGTAAGAAGAAAGAAAAGGGTGGAAAAGGGAAGGGAAAGAAGAATTCAAGTGTGAAGAAAGAAGGGGAGAAAATCACATGCAAACACTATTCCAAAATGGGGCATGATGAAGCCCACTGTTGGAAATTGCATCCTGAATTAAGGCCTAAGAAACAAAACAATAAGGGGAAACAAAAGACAATAGCTACCACACAACATGACCTTGGTTCAGATTCTGGTGATGAGACCAAGATCTCAGCCATGGTTACAAAAGTAAAAGAAAAAGTTGCAAGCACTAGTTCATCATATAATAATAAAAAAACACTCCAAATGAAGAGTCAAGAATAGATTTGTTTCATGTTAGAGTGATTTCAAATCATATAAAGATTGATGCATTATTTGATAGTGGGTCACAATCAATCTTGATTTCAGAAGACTTGGTTAAAAACCTAAACCTTGAAATTGTACCTCATCATAAGCCATATCCATTGGGTTGGATAGTAAACAATGCATATTAATTATTTTAACAATGCATATTAATTATTTTTAACATATTACTATTATTTTTATTTTTATTTTTATTTTTATTTTTTTTCCAGTATGATCTATTCTAGCCGTTGGAAGATCTTCTCTCCCTATTTAATTATGTATCCATGATTTGATTGTTCAACTTGTCCTGACGATGAACCACACTCGTTGGTTCGAAACGCGTCGACAAATGTATTACCATGTGATTTACACCGAAAAAAATTCCTCTAAAAACAATGCTAACTTATAGGTTACAAGGAAGTGTTTATTCAAGTTCGCCATTACTGAAAATTTCATTGATGAAGTTGAGTTAGATGTAGTTCCACTTGACATCTCAGGATTCATTTTGGTTAGTCCTTATTTGTATGATAGAAAAGAATCATTTTATCACCATGAAAACAAATACATATTGCTCAAGAATGGGGTGGAGTACATAGTGAGAGCCCATCGCAAAACGTTAAACATTTCTTTGGTTCATGCAGGGCAAATGAAGAGACTAGTAAATTCAAGTAAAAATTGTGTGCTTCTCATGATCAAGAAAAAGAATGATATTGATTATGAATCTTTTGAAGGATGTGATGATAAATTGAAATCTGATTTTTTTGATGTGGTAAGAAAGCATGGCGAGAAGTTTCAGGAACCGAACGGGTTACCTCCCAAGGGGGGGATTCAACATGAGATTCAGTTGCAACAAGATGTTCCACTTCCGAACATTGGCATGTATCACATGTCTATTATGGAGAGCTTGTAAATCAAAAATAAAATTGAATAATTGATGAACAAAGTTATCATATGCCCATCTACTTTGCCATGTGGTTTACCCATTGTCTTGGTGCCAAAGAAGGATGGAACTTAGTGCATTTGTGTAGATTTCCGTGCACTAAACAAAATCATGGTAGAGAATCATTATCCACTCCCAAGAATTGATGATTTGCTTGATCAATTGACGTATGCAAAGTATTTCACTAAGTTAGAGTTATGAAGTGGTTATCATCAAGTTAAGATAGCTAAAGAAGACATTTGGAAAATTGCATTTAATACTAAACAAGGATTTTTTGAATGGTTTGTTATGCCTTTCGGTCTTGCAAATGCTCCGGATAATTTCATGAGGGTAATGAATGATGTGTTGAGACCATTTCCAGATGATTTTTCCATTGTTTACTTAGATTGTATCCTCATATTCAGCAAGTCAAGAGATGAACATGTCATGCATGTAAACAAAGTACTTAATGTCTTGAGAAAAGAACAGTTGTTTTTAAATATGTCAAAGTGTGAATTTGGCAAGACTTATTTAGTGTATTTGGGACATATTGTTGGAGGAGGTGAGCTGAAGATATATCCCTCTAAGGTTGAGGTCATTCTGAATTGGCCCAAGCCCAATATAGTTACAAAGGTAAGAAGCATTTTAGGGGCAACAAAATATTGGAGAAACTTTATTACTAATTTTTCTTCCATTGTAGCTCCATTAAAAGCATTGACAAGTGTCAAGAAAGTCTTCCATTGGGGAGATTTGTAGTAGAAAGAATTTGATTCTTTGAAGCAAAAGATAAGTTCAACATCGGTATTGGCACTTCTGGATCTTAAACAACTATTCAAGATTCAAACGGATGCAAGTGATTATGTCATGGGAGTAGTTCTATTGCAGCATGGTAAGCCCATTTCGTTTCATTCTAAAATTTTTAATGGAGCTGTAACTAACTATCCCACATATGAAAAAGAACTTTATGCATTGGTACAAAGTGTCAAGAAATGGAAGCACTATTTGATGGGGAAGGAGACAATCATCCATACCAACCATCAACCATTGTAGTATTTTTGACTCACAGTCAAAGTTGCATCAATTACGACATTTCAGATGGATGGGTTTTCTACAACAATTTCTTTTGGTTATCAAGTATAAAAAGGGAATCTACAATGAAGTAGTTGATATGCTTTCAAGGCCTATTCTAAATTCATCTATTATACTCAATCATAATTATGTTTTTCATGAAAGTTACATAGAGCAATATGAAAATGATAGTGACTTTCAAGAAGTATATGCAAGCTTGAGTCAAGGAAATCAAATTGAAGAGTTGATGTGATGTCCCCATTTTTATTCTTCTTCATAGTGCAGCGAAGGTGGATTTCCAGGGCAGGATATGGCCAGGTCACTGGAGCAGGTTTATGTCATCAGGGGTTCCAATGGAATTTTGAGGAGTTTTATGGGATTTGATGGCATCCACTTGGCATATTCCATCACCCGCACAATTTTCCTTTCGTTCTGTCGCATTCCAACAACTTCCAAAAAGCAACATTATTATTGGGCATAACTTAATTAATTATGCTTGAGGTGACATTCTAAGAAGATTAATTGGTGGAACACCTCAGTGTAATATCTCGTTGGAACCAGGACAGGAACATATACAAGATGGGATGGTTAGATGTGCGTTTCATGACCTGAGGAGACATGGTGGAAAATTTACCCTTTTCCCACATTAAAAAGAATATTTTAATTGAAATAAAAGAGGGAAAAGTGCTCCATGATTAAAATAATAATAAAACAGAAGGTTCTAGAGGAGTCCATCAAATATATAAAGGAAGAGGAGGAGACCATTGAAGAACATCTTGCATTGAGTATTATTTCTTGTATGAGAGGTTGAGAACCCGGTTCTCTACTCCATTGGTAAGCCCCTGGATGAAAAACCTTAGGTGATTTAGAGAGATTGGGCGAGCACCCATCTCCCCTTGGTCGATTCATTTAGAATCCACAGGTGTAGAGATTGTTTCTCTGTTTCAGTTTGGAGACCGGAGGGTCATTCCCAGCTATTGTATTTACATCTATCTATATATAATAAAGTTGGATTTTGGTCACTGCATTTCTCATTATTTCTCATGTTGTGATATTTCAATAAGATTTTGTGCAATTTATAGATTTGTAGTTATGGTTTTACATGGAAATATTCTGTAAAATGCATGTTAGTTTAATATGAAGTCCCTATTCCAAAATTAATTGATTTGGGACAATACAGTGGTATCAGAGCTCAGATTCTGGCTCATCTTGAGAGTTTGTTGCAGAGGATCAGGATTGCATTTCAAATGCTTAGGATGAATAATTATTTGTTTAATCGTGGAGTATTGTCTTAGTTCTCAAATACGTCACTTTGTCAGATTGGGGCTGCATTAAAATCTCAAATGCCTTACAAGGGGCCGAGAACCATAGAATTCATTAATCGATTTTTTTTGTTTTTTTTTTGGAAAGGGACCACTATATAAAATTAGGGTTGAAATTTTTTATGCAAGTAAGCCAATTTCAAATTTTGAAGCAAAATTTCCATATCAAAGGAACACAAGATCATTGCTATTGAGCTGAGGATAGTGCACACACTAATCCACATTACAACAATTGCCACATTCTGAGTTGGGGAGTCATGAGAGGAGTCCCTATAATAGGAATCATCAAGTCTGAACTATACCTGGTGAACATGGAAACCTGGATAATACATGTTCGTAAATGGTTAGTAGGGAACTGCATAAGACACCAGCGCGCAGCCGTAGTGGAAAAATGTAGAGTGAGTGATAAAATCGGTGTTGCCGAGAAGAACTAACCATCAAGCGTGATCAAGGAATGTGATCCAGGTGGATATTGGTGACCACCCACCAATTCCACTTGGACCCCCACCATTGTTTCGTTCAGTTTTCAGTTTCCTTATTCGTAGCACAATTTGCTATTTTTGGTATTTTTTTGAGTCCTGAACTTCCGGAGCCGTTTTGAGGCCCTAAACAACGTTTTTGGGAAAATTGGGAGCAACATGGGTCCATGGTGTCAGACCAGGAGGTAACTCCTCAAATGTAATCATATTATTCATTTAGGTTGTTTATTATTATATACAAGAGGGATTGACTGTTCAGTTCATCTCTCGATGACTCTCCATTTCCTCTATTATTTATTTACACTAATTACAGTTGTTCACCCAATCCCTATGATTAGGTGTCAACATTCGCCCCCTTAATTTGAATGGATGTTAGTGAGTCCAAGCATCATTCTGAACCTTTCAAGCTTTTCTCTTTCAAACGCTTTGGTGAAGATGTCTGCAATCTGCTCATTAGTGGAACAATGGCGAAGATGGATTGTTTTGGCCTCAACATGATGTTGAATCAGAGGATATTTTGTATTGATGTGCTTCGTTCGATCATGTAACTTTGAGTTCTTTGCCAACTTTATTGCCGAGGTATTGTCAATCATGAGTGGATTCGATTGTATTTGTTTTACCTGCAAATCTTCAAGAATTTTCCTGAGCCACACAATTTCTTTTGTTGCCTCAGTTGTTGCCACATATTCAGCCTCTGTTGTGGAATCTGTTGGAACTTATTGTATGCATGATCTCCTGGAGACACCTTCTGATCCAAGACTCATAGCATAACCTGAAGTAGATACCCCAATTTCTTTGTCTTCGTCGAAGTCTGAATTAGAGTATCCAATCAAGATGAAGTCTCCCACCCTACTTGATTCCAAAGTCTTGATTTCCCTTCAAGTACTTTAGAACTCTTTTTGCAGCAGACCAATGTCCCTCACAAGGCTTTTGCATAAACCTGGAGAGGATTACAACAGCAAATGAAATGTATGGTCTAGTAGTAGTTAGGTAGTTGAGACTTCCTACAAGTTGTCTATATTTTGTTGCATCCTCTAATTCTTTTCCTTCAATGGATGTGAGCTTTAAGTTTTGTTCCATTGGAGTAGTCAGAGGATTGCATTCTGTCATGCCAAATCTATTCAACAGATCTCCAATGTACTTCTTTTGAGAAAGGAATATGGACTTTGGATGTTGAGTTACTTCAATACCAAGATAGTAATGAACATAGCCCAAGTTAGTCATTTCAAAACCTTTCCTCAATTCCTTCTTTATGGATGTAATGTAGCTCTCATTGTTCCTTGTCATCAAATGATCATCTACATATACCACAAGATATACAATGGTTTTGCCAACCTTCTTGACAAAAAAGTTGCATCATCAAGATCATAATGTTTGAAATTGAGTTTTAGAAGATGCTCGGTTATTTTTTCATACCAGGCTCGTGGTGCTTGTTTGAGGCCATACAAGGATTTCACAAGTTTTCATTCATGTCCTTTTACAGCAAATCCTTCAGGTTGGGACATAAAAACATTCTCTTTTAGATCTCCATTCAAGAAAGTAGTTTTTACATCAATTTGCTGGACTTTCCAACCGTTCTAAGCTACTAGGGCAAAGAGTGTCCAGATGGTAGCCCATTTTGATGTGGGTGCAAAAGTGTCCTCATAATCGACCCCTTCCTTCTGTGCAAAATATTTTGCCACAAGCCTGGCTTTGTGCTTGTCAAGTGAGCCATCAGCTTTATACTTGTTCTTGTAGACCCACTTGCAGCCAAATGGTTTGGTTCCCAATGGAGGATCAACCAGCTTCCAAGTGCTATTCTTTATCAAGGCATCATACTCCTTTTGCATTGCTTATTTCCATTCATGATGAGAAGCAACTTCTTTGAAGGAGGTTGGTTCAAAGTCTGTAGAAAAATTCAATTCACAATCATAAGAAACATCCATATCAATAGGTGAATCAGAGTCATCTACATCACCTCCATTTTGTCTGGTTGAATTTCTAGTTCCTGTCTTTCCAACCTCATCAGGATGAACACTTTCAAGTGTCTTTGTCAGCCACTTTAAGGGACCTTTCTGAGATGGTCCAGGCTGCTCAGTTGACTGAGTTGGGACTGAATGAAGATTGAGTCTCCCAATTGTTGGAGTTTCATTCAAGGGAGAAAGTGCTTTAGAAGAAGATTCCACAGGTTGATTTAGTATAGGAATCCCCCCTTCAAGATGTGGAATCTGATTATCAAATTCTTGAAATGATTTTGCATTTGCGAATCTATCCAAGCGATCAAGTTGACGCTCAACAAAATTGTCAGTTTTGGATGATTCAAGAAATATTACATCTCTAGATACAACAAACTTTTTATTAACTTCATCATAGAGATGATATGCTTTGGAGGTGTTTGAATACCCCAAGAAGATACACTTACGACTTCTTGCACCAAGTTTGTTTCTATGTACCTTTGGTATCAAGGCATAACATGTAGAACCAAAGACCCTGAGATGATTTACCAAAGGAATGTGCCCATACCACATTTCATAAGGAGTCTTGTTTCTAATAGCATTAGATGGACATATATTCTTTACATATACAACACATAGAATTCTGCATCAACCCAAAACATCAATTTTACATTTTTGAAAAACATCATGGAGCGCACCATATTTAAGATTGTCCTATTCATTCTTTCAGCTACTCCGTTATGTTGGGGATTATAAGGCACAGTTGTTTGATGTTTGATCCCATGTTGGTGAAGATAGTTTTCAAATTCATTTGAAGTGTATTCTTTTCCATAATCAGTGTGAATACAGCCAATATGAGATTGTGCATCATTTTCAATCCATGTATGAAAGTTCTTGAATATTTGAAAAGCATCATATTTGTTCTTCACTAAATAAACCCAACACATTCTGGTGTAGTCATCAATAAATGTCATCATATATTTATTTCCATTTGTAGAAGGAATAGGCATTGGACCACATAAATCTGAATGAATGAGTTCAAGTTTTCTATGTGATCTGAAAATGGAATGTACTTGTTTAAGGGTGCAAGGTATCCATTTTCCATAATTTCAAATGTGAGTTATACACTCCAAGTGACCTATAAAAAGGTGAAAACTTCTTATTTCTTATACAGAGATAGACTGGAGGGGCATTCACCGAACATGTCACCTCTAAAGATAGGATGAGTTCCAGAGGCTACCTGGCCCTCTACAGGCTCTGCCTAAAGAAATAACAAAGTAAACACTTAGAAGTCTTTGACATACACATACTTGAAGTTTGATGTCTTGCAGAATAAGACAAATAACTTTCTACAGCTGAATAGATGATTATGCGTGTATGCAAGTTATGTATATTTGTTGTTTAACACTTTATATTAGCTTTTTTTAGCATATCATCTTCAGCAAATAAGGACATCAAAATGATAAAGCATTTCACCCCTGTTGGGCTACATCTGCTGGACCAAGCCTCTCCAACTAGGCTTGTCCTCTTGTATTAAAAATTCTACAAAGGCTAATACAAGAATATTAGTGTCTCAAAAGATAGATTTGACTGTAAATACAGAATCAGAAGATAGGAATTAGCTAAACATGCTCTTTTCCAAGCACTATACAGTGAAATTGTACCTGATGCAGTACTTTCCCCAATTGGCCCTAGTGGCCCTTTAGACTTGCATGGTGAATTTCCAGGTGAAGATGACCTCAATGGGTTCTAAAACCTCTGCCATTAGACTCACAAGGTCGAAAATAGTAGACATAGGCTTTTGAATCACCAAAAATGGATGAACATAGCCCCCAAACAGCTCAAGCACTGAAATGGCCCTAGTGGCCCTGAAAGCTTCCCTGAAGCTAAACAGTGAGAAGAATGCCTCAACAAGAAAAAAGAGCTATATAAATGGATTTAGAATGCTGAAAACCTTCAGGAATGACCTTTTTTCCACATTCAATGGCTGCACACATCCCAATGCAGCTCCCAAACTAATTTGGCCCAAGTGACCCCTGGAACTTCCACGAAGCAAAAACACCTGCAAATGACCTCAGATGGCTTTCAAACCTATGCCAATGGCTTCCGAAGGTCGAAGAGATCCAAAATCAAAAAAAAAAATCGTCCAAAAAGGACTTTCCTGGCCAAAGTTATGGCTCATTAAAGTTTCTCCAGTTTGCCCTACAAAAACTCCAGATAAAATTGGCTAACTGCTAGATAACCCGACAAATAGGCAATTCCGCCATTTTTGGAGTGCTCCGCCAAAAATCCGCCAACTTGACTGTCAGTTAACTCCGGTAACTTCACGCATGTGACCAAACATTCGGAACGGCGGTTTGTTGTTGGATTTTGTGCCAGACTGTTCAGGCTAACTATCCGTTGAACTGCGCTTAAACTGCATGTTGTCTCCCGAACTTAACGCATGTGACCACTTGCATTAAACAATGTCGTTATGTGATGGCGGTTAGGGATTGGCACCTGGTCATGGGTTGTCGGTCACATGGTATGGGGGGTTGGCCGCATTCTTTTCACGCCCCAAATGATATTTGAACCTTAACTACACTTCATTGCGTTCATATAACAAGAATTGTTGTTGTGACTCAACGGTAAAACATATGCCTTGTAGTGGATAGGTCGTGGGTTCAAACCACAATTTGACCAAAATTTTAACATGCACCCATGTGCTGATGTCCTCCCCGGCCACATGGCATTTTTTTGATTCGCTGCCCAAAAAGAATATTCCCTGGAATATTCTAAGGAATATTCCGTGGAATATTCTTTTTTTAATTTTTTTGAAAAAAATCAAAAATTTAGAATCATTGGGCGATTTTGTTTTTGGCATAACTTCTGCATACAGAGACTGTTTTTCGAACCTTTTTCAGTGACGAAATCAGAAGGATGAGCTCTATCCGGTTGTTCAAGTTTGAACTAGTTCTGAGCACTTTCATTTTTAACCATTTTATGACACTTGGTCCTGAACTCCTAATCACTATGTGCTCTAGAATGTGAATCATGAAAATATTGTTTGTTATGCTTTCCTAGAATGCAAGCATTACATTGCTTAAGTTTCCTAGGAATTGTAGGAAAACTAGTAACGCCATTTTTCTTCAACAAGCGGAGGTTGTCATAGTTCAAGTGTCCAAATCTAGCATGCCATAATAAACTTGATGGAAATGTACATTCTTCATAATGAGAATTTTATGAGAAATTTTGTGCACGAGCAGAGGTACCCTGCAGCTTGAGAAGCCTTTCTTCTTCTATCCCCGTCATGACAAGTGAGTGATCTAACGCTTTTTTCACCTCAAGCTTGCCATTAAACATATGAATGGGGTGCCCTTGCTGGCAGATGTGGACCAAGGACAACAAGTTTCTCCTCAGTTGCGGGAGATATAAAACATGATGCAGAAGAAAGTCTGGAAGGCAAGGCAATTTAAGCCTAATTGTACCAAGCCCTGATGGCTTGAGTTTTGATTTGTCTACAAATTATACTGCTCCATCAACATTGTCAGTAAATTCTTCAAAAAAATCTCTTCTAAAATTCATGTGGCAAGTTGCTCCTGAATCAAGCAACCAATCATTTTTTCAAGAAGCAAGTGAAGCATTAAATAAGTCTTCATTTACTCCAATATTACAATGTGCCACAACATAGTGAGCGGATTCAGGTGCTTTACCTTTCTCTTTGTCATTATTTTTACCTTTGGGTTGATTTTTTTTCCTACTCAATTTTGTCCCAAGATAACTTGTATGTGGATGCATCATGTGATCCATCTCTATTGCAACGTATGCAATGCAAATCTAACTTTTCTCCTTGACAGTGTTTGCCCCCCTGCCTCTGAAATTTCTTCTTCCTCTTCCTCTTCAACGACCTCTTCCTCTGGAAGAATCTTGAGCAAGATCATTCTCTCTATGTGCAAGACACACAACCTCTTCAGAAGACTGAGGAGTTGTCTTCTTCCCAAAAGCTTTCTCTCTTTCAACAAATTTATTTACAAGGCATTCAAAGGTAATTTCTTTGAGGTTTCCATTTGCTTGCAATGACTCAAGATAATTTGGGTAAGTGGGATAAAATGCCTTGACAAAAGCTATCAGAGGAATGTCCTGTTCAACATTAGTGACTTTGATATCATGCATAATAGATTTTACTTCTCATGAAAGAGCAGGAGGATCATTCTTTTGTAATTCAAGGCTGAACAATTTAATCATGAGTTTAACAACTTCAAGTGTAGAGTGTGATTCATAGAGTTCCTTCAGTTTTTGTAAGGCTTCGAAAGCATTTCAAAATGGTGAAATATGGCGACTCACCTCTTCATTTGTTGATGCTGCAATCAAGGGATAAGCCTTGTTGTTCTTATTTTGCCAAATGGAAAATTCCTTGTTTGAGGTAGGCTTTTCTGGTTCTTTGTTTCCTTCTCCAACACACACTCCTTTCCACAGCTCATTAAAAATGAGAGTGTTTTTTTATTTTTCGCGACCATTCTGGATAATTTTCCTTGCCAGTGAGAACCACTCCCACAATAAATCTCAATGCTAATATGTTGTAAGAAATTGCAATTCTGATGTATATAACAGAGGTATATATGAGGGAGGGGTTATGTGGTGGAGGGTATATATGAGGGATGGGCAGGTCAGACCAGAGGTATTATTGATGTAATGGGCAGGTCGGACTAGCGATGTTAAGTATAAGGGTATGGGAGATGCGTGGTATTATGAATGGAACAACATTCATTAAATGCAGTGGTATGGGCGTTCAATATTAAATAAATAAAATGCAATGTAAACAATCGTTAGTGGGAGCGGGAGCGAATAGGTATGGAGCAGTATTATGAATGGAACAACATTCATTAAATGTAGTGGTAGGAGCAACTAGTATGGAGCGATTACAGGAGGGAGTCGAGTATGCAGTGTAGAGGTTTGGAGCTATGAGCATGGAATATGGTGGATCAGTGCGCAGTTGGGAGAGGGCCGAGAGTATTAAAAAAACACAGTATTGAAAAATTGCATATGTCGATCGGGCCATGATTCTGTTGCACCGAAACCGGAATACCAAACAACGTCTAATGTAAAAAAATCAGATTTAGCAATATAAATATAAACATCGATGGTATGAGTGATGGGCTACGGAAACCACTATGCATACCATCGCCTTTCCCATGCCACTCAAGTGATCTATCCGCTGCGCCACTCCAGTGCTCTATCTGCTGAGCCACTCCAGGTCACCTGAGTCTCAGCCTTCCTTCCTTCTACGCATTGTGCCAGTGCTCGGACACAGTCCTCCGTGTTACACGGTCCACAACACTCTACTCCTTCAACTCCAATCCTCCGTCTTCCAAAAGGTCGAGCACTGTGCATGGAGGGTGTGGTTGTAAATGCAAGGTGGTGTTGGCCTGGGTAGGTAGGGGAGCAGCGTTGAGAATGCAGATACGTTCAACAAAAATAATTGCAGCATACCATGTCAAGAAAACAAACAGAGTGGAATAATACTAATGCAGGATAAAGAATATGACAGACTACAAAAATGGTAGAAGGGAGTTACAAGAGCAGGAGGAAACTAGAAAAGGGATGACTCTGATACCATGCTAGGCCAGGAGGTAACTCCTCAAATGAAATATGTTTATTCATTTAGATTGCTCATAGTTATATACACAAGGGAGTGACTCTTGATTTTCATCTCCCGACGACTCTTCCTTTTCCATTATTTATTATTTACACTATTTTACAATTGTTCACCCAATCCCCATGGTTAGGTGTCAACAGATACAACTACCTAGTATCGATTGCCTGAAGGAAGAGTTAAGAATTGTGCACTTGTCTTCTCCACCACTTTGGTTGTAGACTTACATATATTTGTTTTTTTTTTTTTTCTAATTTTCTTGTTGTGTATTGTTAAGAATGAAATTATAATCTTGTAAAATGTTTCAAATGCATTAACTTATTTAATAATTGGTCTTATTATTTAAAGGAAAGCAACATGTAAAACGTTACCATTTTAAATAGATGAATCAATATTATTCCCATAAATTACGCACTACATTCCAAAAAACCATTCACACTAGAGTAAGAACCCGCCTTAAAATTTTCATCTTCATCTGGAGTATTGTAGCGAAAACTCAACATAGGTTTCCAAGAGGGCTCCTATCGAACATCAAGAATATTTCTACCAAATATCAGAAAATATTGTATCCAGATTTCATAAATGGATATCTTTTAGTTTTGCAAATAATAAAGCTAGAATTTCCTTAGCTTCGAGGGTTAGCTCAATTGGTAGAGTTCTTGTCGCTAAAGCACCTTGCTAATGGGAGGTCATGAGGCCAATTCTCATCGATGCCCTCAGGTTTAGGCTCTACTAATAAATTGCGGGATGTGATCCCTTTGGTTCTACCTGGATATTTCCTTAGAAAAGAAATACAAAAAATCAAGCTAGGATTTGCCATAGTTTTTGTCATAGTATTGACTTTGGTCTGTTTGGAATGACCATGAGATGTTTAACTATGCAATAACAAATTACACAATTTATGAATTGATTTGCTAATGATTCCTTTAGTACCTAGATTTCCAATGGTTGGGATGAACTAAAAGGACTCATAATTGTGTTGAAACATGCAACAACATGCAATTAAGCTTTTGGGTAAAAAAAATAAATGCTATAATTGCATGATTTCACTATAGTTATTACTATAATTTTCAAAAGAAAGTCAATTGAGTTCCTCTTAAGTGATTGGGAGGAATGATCGTTGTACTCCCCAGCGAGGTTCAAATCTTGTAAGTGACATGTTAATCTCATGACTTTGAACCTAGTTTGGAGCCAATAGATTTGTAAGCAAATTCCTTTACTAGATTTATAAAAATTGTTCCAAAATCATAATACCTTTAAATGCCACAAACGACATTATTACATTGATTTCAAATATAAATTAAGCATCTCAATCGACAACTGTTATGAAAC
Organism: Pinus taeda; assembly: GCA_000404065.3. Taxonomy (NCBI): domain Eukaryota; kingdom Viridiplantae; phylum Streptophyta; class Pinopsida; order Pinales; family Pinaceae; genus Pinus; species Pinus taeda. Next base: position 62,715 of record APFE031499048.1, read on the forward strand.
CAGCTCACAAAAAGATAGAAATGAGAGATCCACGCCTTAGAATTCAGCCTCTTCGAGGGGGCAACCTCCTTT
>APFE031499057.1:0-14741 GCA_000404065.3 Pinus taeda
GTCCACTTGCTATTTGGGGTTTTGTCTACTTCATTTCATGGAGTTGGTTGCGCTAAATTCACATATATGGATTGGTTGCATACGTCTTGTGGACCTGTTACTATTTTTAGAGGAGGTTGTTGTGGAGCATTTTCCTAAGAGGATTAGTATGTTTCTTATCCTCTCATGCATATTGGAGGGCACACTTTAATGAGTTCTCTTAGGTGGATCTTGGAGCACATCCTCCTTTGTGGAGACTTATTTTATTATATCTTGCATGCATGCATTCTTGGAGGGCACATTCCATGTGGACACCTGGAATTTGACTTGGTTCGATGCTTGTTTTAGTGTTATTCCCCCTTTCATGAGTATTTTTTGTTATTTCACTACCATTTTTAGATGGGGCAAGTTTCCTTGAGAGGTTTCTGTCCACATGATGTGACATGGTCAACCATGGATTGAGGATGGATCTAACTAATCCATTATTATAATATTTGTTTGACTTGTCATAGAGTTAGTTAGCGAATATAGATATTTTATTGTATGAGAAGAGACTCATTCTATAAGAGGAGCTCTCTATCCATTGTAGATGTTGGTGGGAATTTGGGGATTGAGGAGCTGTCCCATTGGGCTACATTTTACGCAATTTTGGCAAGCCAAATGGAGGATTGGAGGTATCATTCTATCATACGTGAGGCTTCATTTTTATGCATGCTTTTAATGTTGTTGGATAATTGCAGGAACCTTCTGCAAAGAATGTTTTATGAAGACCTTGTAATGGAATATTTTCCATTTGGATAGGAGTAATGTGAGGAGGTTTTTCTTATCTCCTTCTGCTGTTATATTCTGCATATGTTAATCATTCACCTATCAAACAAGCTGTTATTGTAATCAATATATCACAGTAGGGCTGTTTCATCAACTTGTTCAAGAGTGGCATTGATAGGGCTCTCCAACCATTATTTTTGTAGTTATTTCCAGCACTACTAATGATGATTGTGGCATGCTATTTGCAGCCTTTTCCTCAAATATTGACAAAACAATCCTTTGTAGATTGACGTTCCTTAACTTCATTTTATCCAAGATTTGATAGGCATTAGTATTTGGGTTTTCCTTAATATTTCCTTCTTATATTATTCATATTTTCACCGTGTACCACAGGGACATGTCTCCCTGGGGTGGAGGGTGTGCCTCCCATGTTTCCCATGCTCATGGGATGGGGGGACACATGGGGAAATGTTTTCCCATGTCCCCCTTTCGGGAAAACACAATAGTAATTGTTTCCCTAGTGTGGGAGGACACATTTCCCCAAAAGGGGGACTTCTAAGCGTCTCCCCTAGAAAGGGGTGCTTCTAGGCATCCCCCTAGTCAAGGGGGACTTCTAGGCGTTACCCCTTGAAAAGCAGTGCTTTTGGGAGCCCCCCTCCAAATTTCTGCCTTAAAAGCTTAAAAATGAAGAAAATTAAAAGCAAAAAAAGGGGCAAAAACAATATATAAAAATACCCTATCTCACTTTCACTTTTATTTACCTTGAAGCTCATTTTATTTTCAATGTTCATTTCTCATTGTTAATTTTCATTTCTAAATTATGAGTCTTGACTCTAGATATTGATGACCTTAGACTAAGTCTTTGACTTGTCACTCTTTACTATTTTTGAGTTTAGTAATTTTAGTTTTACTATTTCAGAGTTTAGTATCTAGTTCTACTATTTTTCTTAGTACTAATTAGATTATAGAATGATGAATTTAATTCAATGTTGCAAAAGTTGAAATTGGGAATAAATTGGCAAGGGTTTGGAAATTTAAAAAGTCGTAGAAGTCGAGAGAGAATTGAAAAAAATTGGCAAAAACTTTGCAAAATTAAAAATGTATGAAAATATTCATTTTTGATTTCTTTTAGCATCTAAAGTATCCAGAACATCAGAAAAATGCATTGCCACATAAATATGAAAGAAAGCTAATATATAAAATGTATAACTCTAGTGCTACATCACATATCAACAATGAATCAAGTCCTGAATCTTGATTCCTGACTCAATCATAAGAGTCAAAATATCAACAAAAAATATAATAAATGTATCTCATCATCATGAGTCATCTACATGTCATAAATTAGTGAGTCACTGAGTTTGTCTGCCCCTTTTACGGGAATAGGGAATGGATTTTCCTCTAGAGGAAGCCCTTGCCCGTAGGGCTAGAAATGGCCTCTAATGTTTTCTAGAAGCAAAAACAGGAGGTTGCCTTTGTCCTCGGCTTTTGCCCATTCTAAATGGTGTCACCTCCTCTTGCTCTTGCTCCACCTACTGTTCTTGCTCCTGCTCCTTCTCTACCTCTCTCTCCCTTGCCATTGTTACCTCCTTCGGTGCCTTTGGCTCCACCTCTAACCAGTGAAGGATCAATTCCATGATAGGCTTCTTGGTCTCAACCTTCCATGGAGCAGTAGTGTTAATATGATCCAATGAGATGGCTACCACGTCAGGGGTTTTCTGAAGTTGCCTCACCCATACTTGGAGATTGTAGTAGATGTAGACCATGTAATTAAGGCGTTATGTCTCTAACCTGTAGGAGGGTGAGGGTCGTAAATTATAAATCAATGTTCCACAGGGACGCGTCCCTAGGGTGGGGTGCAAGCACCCCACACTTCCCATGCATGTGGGATGGGGGATGCGTGGGGAAACGTTTCCCACGTTCCCCTTTTGGGAAGACACATGGGGGAATGTTTCCCCAGTGTGGGGGACGCATTTCCCCAAAAAGGGTGCTTGTGGGCATTTCACCTCAGTAAGGGCTAGGCGTCCCTCCTTAATTTGGCTTGAAAACAATAATTTGAGTAGGGAAGCTTAATATTCAACCTTAGGGCCTTACTAATGCTATGTCATTAATGGTAACTTTAAATGCTTAAAGTAAAAGTGACATTCTCCTTAATTGACTCAGGATTACCATTAATTGACTCAGGATTTTTGAGAGTGGTTTTGACCTTATTGGATTTCATATGGAGAAAGTAGAATTTTAGATCCCATTCAAAATCCATCAGACTTGATAGTTTTCAGGATTTTAGGATTGGGGGGATTGCAATGTTTCCATTGGATTCTATCGCGTATAAGGGTTTGGCTCTAGCATTTAATCAAGAGCACGGAGCCCAAAAGCACCGCTTTTGAGGGGGGATGTGTCCCCCCTCGATTTTGTCTAATAAACCTTGAAATTTAAAAATAAAAAGAAAAACAATTAAAGAAAAAGGAAAAATACATAACAAATATCAAAACCTAAACTAATTTGCAATCCCTAACTCACTCATTCGACTTACCAATCTTACCTCTACTTGGCTTGCTGCGCAGTACTATTTGACTTACCAGTTAATTGTTGCCTCTCCTCCCCCATGACACTCCTTCAAAGGTCATTGTCCATTTTTAATTTTTGATTTTAAATTTCGAGTCTTGATTCTAGATTGGATGACCTTAGACTGATTCTTTGACTCAGCCAATAAGATCAGCAAGTTGAAAAAAATCTCATTTTGCCGATTTTACCGCGATGTTGGTATCAACGATTTAAATCAATGTATCAATATTTTAATATTTTTGTTTCATTAATGGTTTATAAATCAGTATTTCATTATTGAATCTTAATCTAAATCATGTTTAAACTTTATACAAATTACAAATTTGAATTTAGTACTATTTTATTGTTCACTATTAAGTATTTTACGTTGCATAATGATGAATTTGCATGGGATGAATTGTTATTGTTGGGATTTTATTATTATTACTTTTATATTTTTCGAGAAGCGGACCCCTATGCTAGGCTCCCGACATCCGCCCTGCCCCTTTGAATTTGCCCAAAATTTGGGGCTGCTTCCACACGACCGCCATGTGTGTCTCCATGCTCCTGCACTCCCACATCCTATAAACTTGGTGGAACATTGTATTTTCGCCACTCCTATTGGAAGCATAATACTTTCCAACAGATCAACCATCGCCTCAAGTGATTTCCAACAATCATTAGAAGTCGAAGAGACCTCCTGGAATACAAAACCAAGGGTCACACAACCTGTATTAATATGTATCATATGAAGGAGAAAATAATCTCACACTTATTTTAATTTCTATCTAATTTTGTGAGTGAGTTTAACATGGTATCAGAGCAGGGCTCGCTCAGAAAAGTGCCTCAACATTTTTGCTATTCTGAGCCCATCACTCATTTGTCTTTGCTTGGCATTTATTTCCTTTGCACTCTGTAGCGATGGTTTCTCTGTCACCGATTCTGTGCCATCTAACCAATTAGGTATCAGATCTTGGTTTGGCTAAAAACACCTCTGCCATTCTGAATCCACTCTGTCTTTGGCTAAACCAAAAACTTAGCGGGGTCTCATTTTGTAGTGCTCCAGTCACATGGAGAACCATCTCTGCCTTCTTTCCGAAATCAAATTTAAATTGCACTAGGGGTCTCTCATCAGACAACACCTGAGTCCAATTTAGAATGCCTCGTTATAGCATGTCATCTAGCAAACTCAACATTATTTGCCAATCTTGACCTTGTCAGAGCTGAGCATTTATTTTGCTCATGCATGTATGTGGTAACAGACTTGACTGTGGTTGATAGTGAATAACATACCCCTTTATCTAACTCTGCGTTTCTTCTGTCATAACCATTCACGTCCTCTCTCTATTTGATCTCTCTCCACTTGGGCGTTACCCTTCACATTTGCCATTTTGTGAATGCTATGTGGTTTGAAGCTTCCTTGGGATTTTGTGCCTCGACAAGCATTCTTACAGGAAACTCTGCCAAACTACATTTTGATCAAGCTTTTGTAGTAGGAGCATTTTGTTGAGCGTGTTCTGAGATCAAGATTTCTTCCAATCTTTCCATTTTGGCCTAGTCCTCTTTCTGTTTTGGTTGGGCATTGTTGGCCTCTTTCCATTTGGCTCCGTGAGTTTCTCCTGACGACTTGGATTTGCTTGAATGCAACATCGAATGACAACGTTTCCTGCATCACTTGGTTTCGCTTGAATGAAGGTGTTATTGGGCTTCTTTCTGTTGGCTCTGGGTGTCTTTATTGCAAGCGTGTTTTTGCTTCAGGGTTTGGTTCAGTTGGCTCTAAATGTTCTTACAAGAAACTGCTTGTGTGATTGAATTTTTGTGATTGCATCTTCGTTGGAGTATTTTTGGGGCAGGATCGATGGGGAAGAAAATAGTACTGTTGCAATGTATTTTTAGTCATATTTCTTGTCACTCTGAAATCAAGATTTCTTCTGATCAAACACCAACATACAACCTCAAAGGAAGCGATGGGCTCATGCATTTGCCAATCACACTTATTTGAGGGACATTTGTCAGTTATGTTGCTTGTACATGCTATTGATTTGCTATTAAGTGAACCCTGCAAAGTCACATTGACATCGATTCTTAGCTCTATGCAATTAACTAAAGGCCCTCAGTCCCCAATTCTGCTTTTTGCTATAGTGATACGATGTCCATGGATTGTTTCTAGAGGTAAAAGAGATCAATTCCCCTTTTCTCATTGTTGTTGAATCAATCGTGAATGTGTCACATACCTTGAATATTTTATTTAGTAGTTGAGACTGAATCCATTTTGGAAGAAAGTGGTGGAGCATAAATTATTTGTTGGTTGCTTTAATAAACAAGCATTTAAAGATGAAATTGAAGATATTTTTGTTAGGTTTGGTCTTGTCGATGACATATATATCATGAGAGATGAACATAAGCAGAGTAGAGGGTGTGCATTTGTGAAGTACCCATCCAGAGAAATGGCAACAGAAGCTATTAGTGGATTGAATGGAACTTATGTGATGAGAGGTTGCAATCAACCTTTGGTTGTATGATTTGCTGAGGCTAAGAGAGCTAAAGCTGGAGAATGAGAAATGTTCCTGCATTTGGGGGTCTAGGCTATGGTACAAAATTGCAAAGGCCATTTGGATCAAGGCCATCTTTTGGTGGTGGAGGGCACATGGGAGGATGTGGCATGCATTGAAATTGGTGCCCCATTGGTGTAGCAAGTGTGAGAAACCCATCTCCACAAGTTGGTTCCCATCCAGGATCCTTATATAAGTCCTTCAACTCCTAGTGGGAGATGAAGATTTTGGAGGACACTCACCGATGGTAGGCCCAACGAATGTTTCACAAATGTAGATGAATGGTCTGATTCAGGGATCTGTTCACACCTCTTCCATAATAGGTGGTCTTGCAAGGATGACAACCCCTTCTCAGCTCTCAGGTTTTAATTCACCTCTTGTAGAGGGGCAGTCTCAACCTCAAGGTTGGATAGCACCAATATGACAACCACTCCAGTTGCAACAACAGATGCAAACTCCATTTCAACATCAACATTCACAACGATTTGCTCAACAACCCCAATTTGGTCGGCTACCACTATCACGATAGTGATTATCTCAATGTGGACACTTACCTATCTGTCAGTCACAAGTGCAACAACATGCTTCTTCAAGTCTCCAACAGGTTGTTCCTGTGAGTATGCTAGTACAAGTTATGCAACACTATCACCAACAACAAGCGCAACCCCAACAACAACCTCTAATTACAACCCTCGTGTTTAAAAACGAGTCGAATTGGTGAAGTATTAGAGTTACTGAACACTCTACTACTCTATTGTTTATGACACATTCGAAATCAACAAGGCCATTCTCGTTGATATTCAAACCTATTTACAAAATGCACATGGCAAGATTGAGTTTCTTCATCTTGAATCTCAGCTCCAACGAGATGAATTACAACAAAGGAATCAACATTCTAAACTAGTTCTTGTTCAGAACAATCTTTGTTTGAGGTTGATTCCCATCAACATCTAGCACCTGATCATATTAGCGAGGCCACTTTAGAAGTGTAGATTCACATGCAGATGCAGAAGTTCAGCCTGCACTTCCCAAGCCCATCATCAGACCTTGGGAAGAATTTATTAACAACAGGCACAAAACTGGACTTGGATATGAAAAGGAAGTGACCTTTCACATCCCAGACTACTCTGAACCCTTCTAATTTTAGATTGCCAGGTTTCCTCAAGACAACCCATCTTCACTTGCTCTAATTCCACCCACTTCATATTCGCAAATGCCAACATTGTGATTGGGTTGGCCATGTGAAAGATCAGTGTTTCGATCTCCACCCTTGTGAGAATTTTGGAAAACATACTTAAACTGATGAATTACTTCTTGGAAATGGTCTTCAACGACCAAGATGATATATCGGTCATACCATAGAGTTCATTCTCAAGTATTGACACATCTTGCATTGGAGATATTTTCATCTTCTTACCTTGTATTTGACACGGGTGAGTTGATGGTCAACACTAGATTTTAAGTCATATTAGATGAGCTTCAACCAAAGCCTGAACTAGAGCCTGCAGCGAGAGTTAACCAATGCTAGAGTTAGAGCTGTAGCCAGAGAGAGACTCATGTTCCATGAGCATGATTAGGTTGTTGGTCTACCTTAAATCACCACCCGTAGAAGTTTGCGACTTCTACTATGCATCACATCAGTTTGTGGTCATCTTTAAACCATCATCAGGGAGCACTTCCATTTCGCAGAAGACTTCAACTTCTAGCTAGATGCAAAATTGTTCTAGGCATTGCTTCGAGCCAAGTTCTAGAGTTGGTGGACAACGTTAAACCACCACTGGTAGAAGCCTTAGCCTTCAAATTTTGCTACGTCATTTGGTTTGTGGCATTCCTTAAACCATCAGATTTAGAGAGCACATACAACCATTGGTTGCTATCCACCTTTGTATTTCACCTCTCTTCTTGGTACACCCCTTTGGATTAAAGGGGGGAATGTTGGAAACAAAACCCTTTGGGGATATGTGAATTTGGCTTCTTCACTTGAGAGGAAGACGAAAAGCCTCAAGTGAATACCAACAATCATGAGAAGTCCAAGAGACCTCCTGGAATACAGAACTAAGAGTCACACAACTTGTCTTAATGTGTATCATATCAATGAGAGAAGAATCTCAAACTTATTTTAATTTTTTTCTATTTTTGTGAGTGAGTTTGGCACCTACAACCACTTATTTTGTTAAGGCTTATTCGTCAAACACCACCTAGATCCTACTTAGCGTTACCCCCCTTGTGTTGCAGAAGAGGCAACCTGAAGAGAGAGAGATCTACTGAGGTGACAATGGTTACCCTTGTTGAGTTACACAAAGCTAGTAATTGGTTGTTGGGACTTTACACTTTATGGATGTTACATTTTGTTATAACACTCCCCATGCTTTGTTACTAGTTATATGTGGCGAGAAACCCTGCCATTGAGAAGCATTGACCATAACATTTTGAACAATTGTATGCTATAAGGTTATGTTCCCTATGAGTTGTTCGTATTATGAGCTTTTCTTTTGGAGTTAGAATTTGTTTCTTTTCTGTAAAGGATATATTGTTTTGGTGACTTGATGACTAGGAGGGTCAAGTGTCCTTATCTTGTTCCTTGATCCTTCTTGAGAGGCTATAATTCTTCGCATTTTTTAGTCTACCTTTCTTTTATAACAATGGGTGTCTTTATCATTTGTCAAACCCTTTAGTTTCTTCTTGAAAACCTCTGGACTCCAACTAGTAGAAAGAAGCAATCATGAAGTTGTTTGAGGTTACATCTATTGCAAGCTGGAATATATTCACATTAATTAGGCTATTCCACAATGATCTCTATAGATTGTCAAATTCTCTTTGTTTCATCCTTGATTGCACCTAATCTCCGAACAATAAAGAATGGGATTTGCATAGTTATTTGATATGATATCTATTGGGAATATACTAGAAGTAACTAGTATTCCACCAAGGAGTTCTAACCTTGGGACCTGAGCTAACCTTCTGTCTTTAACATGCACACACATTAGGCAGTCTATATGCTCATTCTAAATATTGTTTGTTGCATGGTTTGTGAGATGAACTTAGGTTCATTGATGTCAGCCTTAGATTTGATTTAATATGCCATACATCAAAGGAGAAGGGCATGTGTTCTCATTGTTCTCTGGAGCTAGAGGTAGAGTAGCATTTTATTTTCAAGTGAATAGTTAACATCATTGTTGATTTCATTTGATATTATTTTTGTTGCTTAGATATGTAAGAGGGATTCTCACCTTTTTTTGATGTAAATACAAAATACATATTTTATTGTTTGTGAAGAGATCTTGCTTAACACACACAACACTTTACTGAAATATGGGTAAAGAATGGTTAGGTTTTATAATGTTACTTAAAATATGGTAAAACACTTATTGAAAGATGGGTAAAGAATGGTTAGGGTTTATCGCATTACCTAAAATATGGTTAAGTTTTATCATATTACCTTATTTTAGGCATTATGTCTATTACTTGAAACAAATGGATCTTAGATACAAATGATGCCTATATATCTCTATGACATTGTCGATAAGTTCTTCTAGGTGACAATGCCATTCCACGATCTTACTTTTTCAATGGGACTGTACTCTTCTTCAATCCCGTTGACCTACTTTTGTGGTCATCAGTTGGACATTAATAAATCTACTTACTTACTAACGTACCTTGAAGGACCATAAAAGGCACACACTAGAGCAAATCTCCAGTTGTGAGTACATTGTAAAAATCTTATGCATGAAATACTGATCATAAATGATGAAGACAAGGCTCCTTTGTTGCATGATTGAGAAATATGATTAGACATGAGGATTCCACAATAGGGTCCCATGGTCACAATTCTTCACTAGGTAACATCTGTCCCAGGGTCACAATTTCACCAGGTAACATCCATAGGCAGGTTCTAGGGATTTTATAATAGTGGATGGGGATAGGCAAGACTCTCAAGTGTTTATGCACTTTAATAGTGGTGCTGATTGTTGGCTAATAATTTGAGGTTGTTTCTTTGGTGGAGTGTGTGCTTCACATTGGAAGTGTTAATAAAGATTAATGTTTTGTAAACAATTCTCAAGATATGGTCTGAAACTTCAGTCAACTGGTTTCAACCATAAAGCTAAATATCAATGTTTTAAAACTCTGACTCGGGTTCGGAATCGATTGAGGGTCGACTTTGACTTCGACTTTGACTCGGTATCGACTCGACCGTTTTGATTTTAATGACTTGGTCGTTGTAAAAAATACATTAAATATATATTTTTAATTTATGAAAAACATCATTTTAAAGATTTTCAATTCATGTTTCCAAACACAAAGCATTAGAATATAGAGAGAAGACAACATATGATCAAAGTAGGCTCATGAATATATCCATTATATCAAAATGACACCCAGTGCACTGTCTAATACATACATGATATATAGATCAGAACAAAAACACATAACCAACGAGGGTCTAAATGGCCTCTACAACTAAAGTAAAACATCACTAGTTACTAGTCATTAGTCACTACTGGCTACTGCTAGAGAAGTCAACATCCTCTGGCTTAGACTCTGAATCAGAGTCAGATAGGGAAACCCATGGCTCCTCCTCAACATCATGATCTCCAACTGTAACTGTAGAAGTAGTAGCACTAGCAAGCACAACAACTGCACGCTAAGATAGACAAGCTATGTGCTTGTGTTGTGGCTGAGTAGAGAAGTGCTTGCAACTGGAGGGCTTGGGGCTGCTGGGCATGGTACTAGTGGATCTACATTTAACTGAACATGATGTTCAACTACTGACTCCATCTGTAAATCCAATTCAAATCAATACCAATATCCTCATCAGAATCAAACTCTGCTGGATGACTCTCCATTACCCAATCTGATGTTGGATCAATATCTTCCAACACAATGGGATTTGTATCAATTCTTTTGTTCAACAATTGGTTGCGTCTTAGCCGGAGGTTGTATTAGACACATACTAGATCATTTAACCGTTTTTGTTCCAAATGGTTTCTCTTCTTCGTGTGAATCCTATCGAAGACAAACCAATTACGCTCACACCCAGTAACACTGCAAGTTTGACTCAAAATGCGGATTGCAAACTTGTGCAAATGAGGGCAATGCCTACCAAATGCCTCCCACCATTGTGTTGCAAAAAACATAGTTGTGTAATGAGTTAATTCAACAAATTATATCCAACTTTCAAATTATAAACAATTCAACAAAATAAGAACTTGAAAATTGAAATTGTTTGTTTACCTGGCTTATTTGCTTCCCTTGCAATCCTTGCTAGGTTCTTGGCAAAGGTACTTGTGGCTCTGCTGAAACAAGTGATCTGATGGTGTATCTCCAACTGGTCACTCTCCTTAAGGACCATGCGATCAATGCAGTCAATCAATCCATCTCTAACCTCCTTTTGTCAAGGCTCCTGCCTCCAGAGCTTTATAATGATACATTGGGTTCAGAAAATACCCAACTGAATGTATAGGGCGATGGAGTTGATTGTTCCATCTTTGATCAATGATTTCCCAAATGGGCCCATACTTAACCACTCTATCCTTATATGCTGCCTTTATTTTATCCTTTGCTTGATCCATAGCCGCATAAATGAAGCCCATAGCCAATCTTTCCCCATCCACTAACCGCAACACCTTAACTAGTGGCTCAACAACTTTCACAATCTCTGCTGCCTTTTTCCAAAATATTTTTTCATTAACTCTCTTTCTCACATCTTTGACATCTTGTTTTCGAGACCATTGACATTCATTCCATTCATCACTGGAAAACACCCTTTGCAAGTTTCTATGTTGGGAAAGCATATATTGTTGAATTGAGGCTTCTATGATCCATATCAAGTTAAATTCTTCGGCGTAAATCACAAGATAAATCATTTGTCGACGCGTTTCGAACCAGCAAGTGTGGTTCATCGTCAGGACAAGTTGAAGAAACAGATCTAGCTTAACATGTTAAATAGTCTGAGCAGAGACTCCAACGACTAATTTTGACTAATGGACCAGAGTCAAGATTTATGGAAATAGTTAAAATTAATGTGAATATATAAATATGAAATAATTTAAAGGTGATAAAGGTAGTTGAAAGTTATTGTTGATAATAAAAAATTATAATTGTTATTTAAATGGGACTTAAAGTATATATTTATATATATATATATATATTATTATTATATATAAAGAATATATTACCAAAGGTTAGTTTAGAAACTTATTGGAAGAGAAAATAATTCAAAAAATAAAAAAATTTGAAAATAAATTACGAAATTGTTAAAATTATTATATATATATATATATATATATATATAGATTCATATTCTTAATTTAATAAATAAATAATTCAAAAAAAATAATAATAATAAAAAATAAAATTAAAATAAAAAAATAAATAAAAAATAAAACAAATAAATAATATATAATAATAAAATAAAAAATAAAAAAATAAAAATAAAAATAAAAATTAAAAAAAAATAAATAATAAAAATAAAAAAAATAAACTAAAAATAAAAATAAAATAAATAATAAATAAATAAAGAAATCAATAAATGAACTAAATAAAATTAATATAACTATATAAAAATAATAATAATAATAATAAAATAAAAATTAATTAATAATTTAATAAATAAATCAAGCGAGCGACATACACACACACATACATATATATACAGAGTCAAAAGAAGAAACCCTAGGAGGAAGGAAAAGACAAGGCTCCAAGGAAAAAATCTGCGAAATAAAGGGGAACCAACGAAAGCTAGAAAGGGCAAGATTAGGAAGAAAGGGCTAGGATCCAACAGCCACTGATCTTCCAGCCATCATCTCTATTGAGATTGTTTGGCCTTCTTTCACTTTCAATAGCTTCCCTGAATTTACGATGATGGAACTAAGAAACCCTGGCAATAACCTTGGCCTCCTCAATACACACTTGATGCTTGGTCTTTTCTGCATGCTCTGCTAACACTGAAGACTTGGTTCTTCCATGTCTTAGGTCCGCTGCATGTTCGCTAATCCTTTGATGGATGGAGCGCCCTATTTCCTCGATATAGGGGGTCCCACAAGAACAAGGGATCAAGTAGACACCCTTCATATATTTAGGATCAATGGGATATTTCACTGATCTAAGGGATTTGCGAATAGTGTTGAGGGGCTTAAAGGTTGAGGGAATATCATACTTCTTAAGAATCTAAGCAACAAGTTATTAGAGGCTTTTAGGAACGCCTTCTGACCTAGGCGTCTACTATAGCCATTCTCCATAAAGACATTAGGAAGATGGGATTTCTCTTTATCGAAGCTCTCCCTATCAGAAATCCTCAGGGCTCGAGTAGCGAGCGTGTTAAGAACACCCAACTTTTGAGCAAGGAAATGATGGGAATCGGCATGAAGATACTGCTCAGTATGCATTTTTTTCCAGGATGCTCAATGTTAGAGAGAAACATCATTATTCTTTGATATAAGAATATCAAAGAAAGGGAGGCAACCATTGACCTCTTTTTCCATAGTGAACTTAATGGCAGGGGACTGACATTTGAGGTGGTTGAAGAAGAGATCCAACTCCTTCGAGCCATGGGACTAGATGACATTAGTGTCATTTACATAACTTTTCCACAGCTTGGGAAGGAGGCGAGCTGAGGCTAAGGCTCTGGCTTCGAAATCTTCCATAAAAAGATTCGCAACAATAGGGGATAGGGGTGAGCCCATGGCAACACCACAGGTCTGTTCAAAGAACTCACCCTCAAAACAAAAGAAAGTGGAAGTGAGACAGATCTCAACATGATGCCCAGTATCAGGATCTGTTAGGTGATAGATCACTGTCATGGCTTCTTTTATAGGGATACAAGTATAAAGGGAGACCACACAAAAGCTCACGAGAATGTCTTATGCGTCAAGTTTTATGTCCTTAAGCTCTTTAATGAAGGAAGCAGAGTGTTTTAGAAAGGACTTTGTATGACCAACCAGGGGTTTGAGCTTAAGGGCAAGGAACTGGGCTAGAAGGTAGGTCAGACCACCAATGGTGTTGATAATAGGCCTCAGGGGTGTCCCTTCTTTATGAATCTTAGGTAGCCCATAAATCCTAGAGGTAATTGGACTGCTTTCAATGAGCTTATGGTAAAGAGAACTCGTAGAGCTACTAGACTTGATGGCGAGAGCCACTGTCCTGGAAATCTTCTTAAGAGGGTTCTTGGGCAATTTTTTATAACTGCCACTATTGTAAAGATGATCCAACATCTTCTTGCAGTAATCATCCTTGTTAAAGATGACTGTAGCCCCTCCTTTGTCAGCCCTCAAAACTATGATATCATTTTCTGGTTTTAGGATTTAAGGGCAATGAATTCCTCATTGCTGAGGTTCTTCCAAGGGGGTTTAGCCTTCCTTAAGACCACCACACAATCTTGCTTGATAGTGTCCTTAATCTTATCAGGTAAACCTCTGATCCCAAACTCAACATCATAGCTGATATCGTCAACAGGAATCTTCTTAGGGGCTAAGGCGAAATTTAAACCTTTCCCCAAGACTTTAAAAACAGCAGGGGGAAAAACGAAACTAGAGAGGTTAATAACTTTATTATTACCATGAGAAGGAGGGGGAATTATACTAGAACAAGGATTAAAACAATTGTTATCAATATTTATTATTTTATTATCCACCAAATTAGAGTTATTAGCCTTACTATCATTAATATTATCATTACTAATTTCTACTATGCTATTATTACTATTATCATTATTAATATTATTACTAGAAATATCATTATTACTACTATTATTAGTAATACCATTATAGCTATTAAACAAATTATTGTTATTAAAGTCTCTACATGAATTATTATTGTTGTTAAGATTGTTAAATAATTTTTTACCATTATTAATGTCATTATTTTTATGAGTATCATTAGAATCATAATTATTATTAATAT
>APFE031499062.1:0-21110 GCA_000404065.3 Pinus taeda
TTCCAAACAACATATATCCATGTTGTGTTTAATCCACCATTTAACATTTTTCCATTACGTTAACATGGTATTTCTCTCATGTGTTTCAACCTTTTTCGTTTTAAAACATATATGTAAAATACAGCGCATATATCCCTTTGCTTTAACATATATATGTAAAACAACGTCGTGTTTAAAGCATATCCATGCTCAGTTTTAAAATAAAAATATATATCCGCTGGTCTTTGAATGGAGATACACACCAGCAAGTTTAAAACGGGCTCCACGCAGCAATCATGTGCAAGATTTAAAATGAAAACAGTGAATCTAATGCGCACTCACACCAGGTATAACAAAAAACTAACCATTCATACCTCTGCACCACACTAACAGTTCCAGGCTCAGCACTAACAACATTCACACGTAGACAGGTTCACGCCCGCACCAGCACAGTCCACCAGCACACAGCGCCTCCAGGCAGCTTCTCCAGGTAGCACCTCCAACATGCTCTGATACCAATTGTTGGATCAGGTGCACAACAATATTAAATAAACACAGAATTAACACAGCAGAAGATCAAACACATAGAACACAGCTTTTAACATGGTTCACCCAACCAATCTGGGCTACGTCCACCAAACATAGGCATCAGGAATATATTAATCAAATTGGAGATTACATCAAGAAATCCTCACACACTCTTAGCAAATCATCCGAATGATTGCTTGTTATATAGCATCGAGAATCTAACAGCCTCATAACTCCCTCACATCATATATAGGAGGCATTAACTCCCTCCCAACAACCTGGAGCTAATCTACGAACTGAATCCCTATTGTTGTCATCCTTCAGAGATTTTTGCCTATTTGACTAAAACAAAAAATCTCAACAGAACACAAGATATAAGGTGGAAACCCAATGTGGGTGAAAACCACCTACTGCAATTTGTCTCTATCTTCTTTTTAAATTAGAAACTTCTTTTACAATGTATTGGTGCAGTCCTTTACCAGTACGCAGGCTGTAACCTATAGAGAGCTACAACCCTCTCTCGTTCTCCAGCTTCTCCTGGAAGGGAGCGACAAACCCCTTTAGCTCTTGCACTAGCCAAGATACTAGTACGTAGGTGCTGGCCTACAGAAGGCTACAACCTTCTCTTTCTTCTAGGGACCACGTTTCATAAATTTTTAGACTGGATCCATGAAAATCAATCAATCATCAAGAATTTCTCTCTCAACCAATCTTCTTTCAACAATTAGATCTGAATCAAGTAGATACTTCTATGACAAATGTACCTAAAACACAGTACCAGAAACCACAAACCAAAAGCTGAACCCAGAACACAGCAGCAATACACAGAAGTCGCTAGATCACAACTTAAAGTATATACACTCTTTCAATAACCTTCAACATGCGTGCATACACTTCTATGTTTCGAACAACCTGCGTATACGTCGTTTTAATTCACTGAACCAACGTGTATACGCTTCTTTGCTTCACTGAACCTACGTACATATCTATAAAAGATAATTCATTTTTTCAGATATTCAAAAAGCTAATTAACCGAGGTTATCAGTGTTATAGAACAAGCAAGCGCCACATATGACAGACCAAAGTCATACAAAGAGACTATCATTCAAGCTTAAAGATTGTGACCCATCAATAGAACTTATCCTTCTTCTTTGCGCTAGGTTCCTCCTTTCTTCAGATCCAGATCTGCACCATAACACAATCAGATCTACCACTTTATCAGATTTTCAATGATAATTCAGATGATCTTATGCCACAATATCTCCTTCCTCTTTTATAGTCTTAGGCCTTCCACAATACCATGGTCCAAAACCATAACATTTCAATACCATGAACCCAAAACTAAGGATCAACACATCTCACGAGATGCCATGGTCCAAAACCATAGGTTCAAATCCCAAGGACTAACTACCATCGACCAAGAGTAAGTTCCCCAACATATACGCGATTTTGTAACGTATAACCCACGTGTATACGCATCTTCATCTAGATGAACCTACGTATATGTCTTTTTCTTCTTTCTGAGTGCCTGAACTGAGATCTGTCACCAAGATGAGTTGCCATGAAGTACAACACTTGTGCCATAGTACCAAACCAGAATCATAATGCCAACACAAAGAAGGAAATTGAGGAGTGGTTGGACAAGAATATTAATCAGCTTGCGATGCATGAAAACAAAACTCCACAAGTATCCAAGGAAAAGTGGTTAGAGTGCTACATGTATATGGAAATCCATGTGATTTTCCTTGCATCCTTTCCTTTTGAGTTATATGAGTGGGTCACGAAGTTAGCTAATAGCCAGGGAAGGTGTAGGCTGGACAAATAGATAGTGTGGACTCTGGAATTAGTGTGCAGACTAGAAACATGACAAGGTAAGATCACGTGGGCTATGGACCACTGGGTCGACCAAATAATAGGGGTAATTATCATTGAGTTTGTGGTAGACACGACTGTGAGCTACAGCAAGGCAGAGCGATAGTTTCTCAAAAGACTACGAGGTAATTATATTAAATCTTTGAATAATTGGAATAAGATGCTATTGTGTGAAAACTGGGTCATGTGGATACATTAATGGTTACGACTACGTATAGCAGAAAGATCTATAAAAGCAGGGAAGAATTAGAAAAAAGTCCCTTAATTCTAAGGTGTCTCCGAGAAGCGTAGTCAATTTGATAAGGCAACATATTCCATGGTTACCACTTCCACCCATGCCACCACCCGCTTCACCTCCATCAACTCCATCACCACCCATTGCACCTCAACCACCTCCATAGTTTAGTATGGAAACCGTGATCAAACTAGTAGTATTCAGAGGAGTAGGGAATGAAGATCCAAACCAATTTTGGTTCGTGGTAAGAGTACTATGGGAAGCACAAGGTGTCATGGACAACAATATTAAGAAGGTGACATTGGTGAGCGTGCTCCAGGATTGTGCATTAACATGGTATATCAAGCACTCTAACGACCACCCAAACATAGGGATAACAGAGATCCAGAACGCACTGAATAGGGAATTTAGCTAGCCAAAGTTAGAAACAAAATCAATCATCGGGTTTAAAGAATGGTGTTGCTCCCTGGTGAGACTGCCTTGGATCTGGATCAATGGCTAAAGAGTACAATCTGCAAAGCCAATATGAAATTGACATATGGAAAGCATCTCACATGGTTTGTAGCATCTCTGTCACAGCACTGTCACAGCAGAAACTTTCTACCAAGGCTAAAGCATTGGAAATAGCAATGAGATTACATGAGACCCTGATATAAGCCTGGGGTTGGGAGTTCAACAAATCCACATGCAACTACAAAATCTATGTTTGGAAATGCAAAGTTTAAAGTAGGATAGAGCACCGTGGCCAGAGGCGTGTGAGGAAGTACGGTTCATAAAATGAAAAGGCCAGGGCCATGACAAGGATCACTATCTAGTGTTCACGAATTACTTGGAAAGAGGAGGGCCAATGCCGTTGAGACAAAAAGCATAGGAAAGGCCAAACACGACACCCGCTTTATGGTGCATGATCTGTCAAATAGGAGAGAAACACATGATAGATGATTGTCATTTGTTGTAGAATTATACACAAACACCCCAGAAACTATTTTGTAATTTTTGTAGGTCGGTAGGCCACGATGAACACACTTGTCGTAGTTATGAGCTAATGATGGATCAAACGCTTGCCCTTGACATATAATATACAAATGATGAGTTCTCAGCCACGTGAAGAAGACTCGAATGTAAACATGATGCTCAGAAGTGGTACGACCATGGGAGAGGATATGATGAAAAAACCAGAGGAAAGTACATGGGTTCGCAAGGCTCCTACAAAGGAACCCATGTTTGACTTAAAACATGCAAAGGGGACATTCATGGAAGCTAAGAAGAGCTTCACGGAGGCCTCCACTTTAGGGAGTAAGGATCTACCAGAGCGTGTAATGGATCCTTCAATGCTCACTATTTTTTTGGAGATATGCATGAAACTATTGCGCGACAACAAGGCAGTTAAAGGACTACAGGAACTGATCACCATGTGCATGGGGTTAGGAGAACTGCGCATAGTTCATAAATTGGGGAAGCATGCATTGCGCACTAGAAGGGAAATGAGGTTGACTGCATAGATTGGTGAGTATGAAATGGATCAAGTAATCCTAGATCTAGGTTCTAATGCGAATGTATTACCGAAGCAGACATGGGAATGCATGGGAAAGCCCCCATCACAATGGCCCCTATTCAATTACGAATGGAAAATAAACAAAATATTTTCCCCATGGGATGGTTGCAACGGGTAACAGTCAATATTGAAGGCATGAGAATGTAGGCAGATTTTGAAGTAATAGAGATTGTCAATGACAACAATGCATATCCCGCACTGTTAGGAATATACTACGCCACTGATATGAATAGAGTCATCAACCTGAAGAAGCACAAAACAATCCTTGAGAAAAGGTCATTATGCGTAGTAGTCCCATCGGACCTAGCCAAAGGAGCGCGCTACACTAAACCAGTGCGCGACGATGAGAATAATGATAATCTTGGTTGTATTTACAAGATAAGTCTGTGAAATTAGGATTGGGTGAATCTGATTGCAGATGGGAAGATCTCATGGGAGCGCAAAAGCTCCTTCACTTCGGATTCACATTTGAAGACCAGTGGCTGGATACTATTGGCAATGCATTGCAGGCAATAGAAGCCACCATCTTCAAAATACCACAAGAGCAACTGGAAAGACTTCAAGCAATATGGGAAACCCAGTTAAGGAGCACCCTAGAATGCTATAACATGTAGGTGGAGGAGGATGATGACGACCCCTGAAATATTCATATTCCAGAAATTAAAGGCTATCATGAGGTTCGTGGACCATCAATTGAGGATCCCAACATCAACGTGCCGCTAAAAACAAAGTAGGTAAAAACTGACACAGAAACGAAGCCAAAGTTTGTGACACTAGGGGACTATTGGGATGATGCTATGGTAATATGGTCGTTGAGCTACTTCGTGAATATGAAGACTTGTTTCCGACCAAAATCACGGACTTTAAAGGGAGCATTGGCAACCTAGGGATGATGAAGATCACTCTAAAACTGGACGCGAAGCTAGTCAAGCAGTGGCCTTACCACTTGAACGCGAAGTATAAAGAAAAGGTCAGTAATGAATTAGACAAAACGCTGACAGCCAAAATTATTGAACATATGGAAGAATCCAATTGGGTGAGTCCTATGGTAGTGTAGGATAAAAAACAGAAGGGTTAAATAAGAATATACATCAGCCTAAGGAAGTTGAATGATGCTTGTGTCCACGATCCATTACCAACACCATTCACAGATGAAGTACTAGAGAATGTTGGTGACTAGGAAGAATACTCGTTCACGGATGGGTTCTCGGGATACAATAAGATCAAGATTGTCCCAGAAGATAGGAGAAAGATGACCTTCACAATAGAATGGGGCTTCTTTTAGTACACTGTTATGCCCTTTGGACTGAAGAACGCACCAACAATATTTTCACACATAGTGGTGGCAACATTCAAAGAATACATCCACAAGTTCTTGGAGGCCTATCTGGACGATTGGACTATCTTTGGATTAGTTAAACACCATGTAGCAAGCTTACTGTTGATGTTGGATACCTGCTACTAACACCCGATTGCGCTAAACCTGAATAAGTGCACATCCCTCGTTCCCTTTGGAAAACTTCTAAGACATGTGGTTTTCAGATAAGGGCTAATGGTGGACCCTGCAAATATTATCGTTATCCTGAATTTGGAAGCACCGCGAAGTGTTAAACAACTGCATGCTACCTTGGAACACACTAGATACTATACGAATTTCATCAAAAGTTATGCCCAAATAAGAGTGTCGATGGAAAATCTATTGAAAAAATATGTTACATATTTTTGGAATGACGATTGAATGAAGAGTTTGGATGTCCCAAAGGGGAGACTGGCCTCCGCGCCAATCTTGGTCTTCCTGAAATGGGACGTGGAATTTCATGTGCATGTTGATGCATCGTGTATCACATTGGGAGTCGTACTCACACATGAAGGCGTGAAGGGTGTGGATCACCCAATCTTGTTTGTGAGTCGAAGATTGTCCATAGCAAAAAGGAACTACTCTATTATTGAGCGCGAAGGGCCGGCAATGGTGTACACGCTCCAAAAATATTGGCACTATTTACTGGGAGGACATTTCAAGATGTATACCGACCATTCCACGTTGATATACCTGGTGAACAAGCCTATGTTGGGGGTACACATATGAAAATGGCTTTTACTATTTCAAGAATATGATTTTGAGGTCATATTCAAGCCAGGACGCTTGAATGCAGGACGAGACCACTTGTCACGAATTGAGATGGGCGAGGAACCAACAAATTTGGAGGAGGGACTACCTGATGCACAACTCTTTGCAATATGCATCGCGGATGGACACTTCAAAGATATAATCCATTTTCTAACAACAGAAACTACGCCGAAGGGGTACTCAATCCAACAGAAGAAGGAATTGGTGGTGCGCGTAGTGGAATTTTCTGTCATCGTGGGGCACCTCTATAAGATGGGCAATGATGAGGTATTGTGAAGATACATACCTGAATTTGAATGAGGCCAGATCCTCACAGAAGCACATGGCGGTGCTACAGGACGACACTATGTAGGACATGTGACTGCATAAAAGATTCTTCATGCAGGGCTATGGTGGCCGATGCTGCACCAAGATTCGAAAGCACACTATAAGGCCTGTGACATATATTAATGGACGGGAAAACTATCATGAAGGGATGATATACCACTAAATTCACAAATGACACTATAGCCCTTCAGTAAGTGGGCAATCAATTTTGTGGGCCCAATCAAACCTCAGGGAAAAATGGGTGCGCGCTACATCATGACTGTGACGGAGTACCTACCATGATGGGCAGAAGCACAACTAATGAAAGACTGCACAGCCACCAAAACTACAAAGTTTTTGCTCAAAAATGTGCTGACACAATTTGGCTCTACAAGAATATTAATGAGCGACCGTAGGACACATTTCTTGAATGAAACCATCAGCATGCTCATAGAAGAGTTCCAGGTCTATCACCAGAAAATTACAGTGTGCCACCCACAAGCCAATGGAATAGCAGAAGCATTCAATAAAATACTAGAGAATGCACTGACCAAAGTATGTAACATGCAGCAAGATGACTCGGACATGCGCATGCCCGCTCTGTTATGGGCATACAGGAAAACATGAAAGAAATTTACAGGACAGACACCATTCCAGTTGGTCTATGATATGGAAGTATTCATGCCTATGGAATAAATCGTCCCTAGTGTGAGAATAGTAGCACTCACAGGCATGAAAGACCGCGAAGGTCTAGAAGAAAGGCTCGCATAGTTAGAAGAGCTCAAGGAAGAATGATTTTCTAGTCGAATTTCATCAGAAAGTACAAAAACAGTGTGAAAAGGCCTGGCACGATCATCATGTCAAGTTGTGCAACTTTAAGGTAAATGACTTAGTCCTACTATATGATAACATGTTTGGAAAATTTCCATGAAAATTCAAAATGCACTGGCTCAGAACATATGTGGTAAAGGAGGTCACTGACGAAGGTGTGGTCTAGCTAGTCAAACTAGATGGATAACCCTTCCCAAGCAAGGTCAATGGTAGCTTCTTGAAATCCTAGATGGGTGGGCCAACTCTCCAGCTAATTGGCCGAAGGACAGTCTTCACGGCCTGAGAAGTCGGACAAGAGCACAAGACTATAAACACAAGCACCAGAAGCCGGAACCAAAGAAGAGACGCGAGTCAGACATGGAGGATTCAGAAGAGGGAATGGAGTCGATCTAGCAGACAGTAGAACAGTGCACTGCAGACCTTCGCAGCATAGGCACAGTTGGACGGGCTCTGTGCCAAGCTTGCCACACCAGTAGAGTGACTCGGGATGAGTCACGATGATTGTGTTGGCAGCTTGTTGGGCAATGGATCCCTCGCAACATGTTTTGGGGCTGAAAGCCCAAGTTTTGGTCAATTATATTGTAAGACTCCATGAATTGGAGGCGTGGAATGTGATGTCGAGGATGAGTCATAGGGTTGTCTACCCTAAAATATTGTAATTTAATGTAAAGTTGTGTCGGCCTACCCATGGTCCACAGACCATGGCATTATATAAATAAAGCGAGGCTCTAAGTGTAAAGATAGCTAAGTAATGAGGGAATGATAGAATAGTGAAGCCATGGTTCAAGGTTAAGAGTGAAATTTGAAGTGTACTGGGTCATAGTAGTAGTAAGAGGATTTGTAGCCAAGTGTGCAGAGGCCTAGTATAGTCTGCAACTGAGTGCACGGACCCCTTCAGTTGAGTGTGTATGGCGAGGTCTGGTCTATAATAGAAATTGGAAGTTAATAAAAGAGAAGTTTACTCTGTGCATCTGTTCTTGAATCTTTATTCCAATTTTATGCATTACTTTTATTCGGTTTATTTACTGCCCACAATTGATGAATACTTGTATGAATGATTATATATAAAACTAATCTAAGTACTTAGATAACAAAGCCTAATTAAGGAAGAATTGGGTAAATAACATGGGCCGCGCTGCAGCTAGAACTGCACGAAAAGAGTGTATCATATGGCGCAAGGTGCCCACTGGTGAACATAGTGCAGTAAGTGTGAAGGTTGGACTACATACCAATCACCTCATATCAGACATCGCCAGTGTGCGGGAACCTAGTTCTAACACCCTCCCATACTACTTTGGGTGAGAACTCAGTCCGCGCTGGATAGAATATTGTTGAAAGGGCTAGTAGTACTAGGATTTTCTTGGCTAAATCACTTCTGAACCTAGATTAGAGCCCACTAAGCCAACACCCATTTCATTTGTACTTGATTTAGTTGGGCATTTTTTAGATTTATGAGCTCACTAGTTCTCGAATTTCTAGATTTTCGACTAGTAATGTTTTTTTTTTTTGCATGGGTTAACATATGTCTTTTTGAGTGATTCTACTTGGAATAGGAACCTACGACATCCTAGTTAATAAAAAAAAATCACCCCTTCCAATTTGGATTTGATTTTCTTGGTGATTAAACCCTCACCATTTTCATCATTTCACAAGGAAACTTCTCCAAGCTTTTCGAGGAAATCCATCCATCTCCCAATTTTGGTTTTTTGTTCTAAAGTGGTCCTAGGCACTCCCTTGCCTCATTCCATCCACCAACCACCTTACCTAAGCTTTCCATCACCTTCAACATCCATCCCTTTTCTCTCTATTGTATCTTGTAGGTTTTCAAGGGATCGTGTAGGTTTTTAGTACACCCTGTAGGTTTTCCTGTAGTGGCCTCTTTTGAAGCTAAAATTGAGGGAAAACCTCCAGGAAGCCACAAAAGGTCACCTAAGGGTCTCCCAAGCCTTCCAACCATCCACCATAATGTCCAAGCCACCTGCACATCACCAAAAGTGATTATCTTTCACACTTGTTTTTCCATAAAAATAATAAAAAGAAAAAAACCAAATTTATTTCAATCCTTTTCATGCAGAGTAGTGATGTTTGATGTTTTGAATATACATGCTTAGGGCAATAGGATTGCACACATGTTAACTTAACATTCTTTTGAAGCAAAGCTTCTTAGTAGTTAGTTAGAAAATACTGTGTTTTAACATTTTATTTTAGTGTTTTTCCTTGTACTTTGTTTCTTGCAATTGGTTAAGGTTCCATTTCAAACATTTCATTTTCTGTGATTAGTTTAGGATTTGACTTGAATAAATTCACTCCATTACATCATGACAGTAAATGAATGACACATTGTATGATGCACATATAATGTCGATACCTCTTAAGTTTGCATGAATCCCGGGTTAATAATTAAACTTGGTAGCCTTGGGAGTTGCAACATTCTTGTTGCAATACCGAAGCTCATCACTTTTTGGCGCCGTTGTTGGGGAGGTGTCAAAGTATGCATTGTTTTATTCCCTAGTTGATTCATTTCTTTCTAATTTTTGCAAAAACCAAAAAAATAATTGAATGAGGCATATTTCATTTCAAAAGTAGAAAACTGCATTGCATTATAATTTTCATGCAATCATAAAAACAAAAAATCTCCAACACCAAGCCACCCACCCATTTGATCACATGGTGCAGTAAGAGCCACATCACCATTCACTTTTGCATGTAGAAGAAGATGGAGAAGAATGTAGAAGAAATGGATGGAGACAATAAGGAAGATCCTCTCGGATTTCCCATTCAAGATATTGATATCAATGTGCACATGAAGAACATCCCTCCATATTTTCTTCCAAAATTTCATGGTCTAAGGTCAGGGGATCTGGAAGCCTTTCTCTTTGAATTTGAAATTTTTTGTATATCTTATGGTTACTTATTAAAAAATCAAAAACTGATATTTGTTCCGGCAACATTGAAGGATGGAGCTCTTAAATGGTTCATGAGTTTAAGAACTAATTCAATAAGATCGTGGAATGATATGCAAAAGGTATTTCTAGAAAAATATAAAGATCATGACCTTAAGGAAGAAATATTTAGAATGAATCAAAGAGAAGATGAGAGCCTTGAGGATATAATAGAGAGGTTCATGTATAATGTTAAGAGGGAAAAAAAACATCATTTAGGATTCGACACAAAAACCCTCTTACTTAGAACAATTAGGGATGAGTGGATTGACCTCCTTGGTCTCATGAGTAGAGGTGATGTATATGAATTGTCATTTGAAAAAAATTGTGAAACATCCAAACACATATCAAGAGGAAGGGCAAGAGTAAGTCAATCAGCATTAAGATCGGTAAGTCAAACTAAACTTGGAAATTTGTTTGATGACTTTAAAACATAAATTCTTACCAATTTAATTGAACACATTGAAATTTTAAGAATATGAAATAAGCAAAAAGAAATTGTTTGTGTTTTCCATTTAGAATCACATGATGTTAAAATTTGTTCCTCATTACCAAGGTTGAAGGAATCTCACCAAGAGGACAATGGAGAAAGTCAATTTTCAATGCAGTAATGTTATGTGGCTCCAAGAGGACCATGGCAGCCTATTCAGACTAATATAATTCAAGAGCTTAATTCACAATTTCATGGCTATGCATATCCACCTCAAAGTAATGGAACACACCTTTTCCTTGGCAACATTAGCCATCTCAAACCCAAAACCAATCTTGGCAGCAAGGTTGGCAAGGAACTTATGGGAGCCATCCACAATATCCTCAATATTTTCCTCAATATCCACCATACCCAACTCCATGTTATCGCTACCATTCATCTCCACCACAACCACAACCCCATCCACATCCATCTCAAATATACACTCCCACTCAACTATCTGTACCACCATTTCCAAACCCACACATTGAAATAGCTCAACCCACTTATAATGCTGAGGTACAAAATCTCCAAACATCTCCTCTTGAGCTCAATGGTATTCACCATAACTCAGGAAGAGTATTGCAAAAAAAAATAGTCTCTTGATATTATTTAAGGATTACATCCAAGAGAAGAAGATTCGAAAGAAAAGATCAAAGAATCATGGGTTGCACTTGATGAAGATCACATCAAAATAAGAGACTGAGAAGACTCTCTCATGGTTACCATCAAATCCTTCATGTATTCAAAAGAACAATCAGCAAAAAGAGGAATATTTGAAGGACATGGTAGAAGAGGACAAGAGGAATGATCCAGATAAGAAATCAAACCAAGGGCATGAAAGTTATATTGAGGTTTGGTTCCAGACAGTCACTAAGTTGCATCATCATTCTCTTCATCAACTATGCTTGAATCTTTCAAAGTCAAATCATTTGGTCTCAGAGATACAGGCACATGTCAAATGATATATTTCAAACCTACACATTAGTCTATCATTTTGATATGCACCTAGCTCCATTGAAAGTATTCTTATACTTGAAAATGATTTTTCATTTCAAGTAGAGTAGGGTAGGAAAATAATTAAAAAAATTGAAAAATAAGAGGAAAAAATAAAAATCGCAGGTGAAAACCTCCTTTGAGGTGCCTCATATTGGCTCATTGATTGAAAACCTCCATGACGCAGTCAATGGGTTGGAAAAAAGAAAAAAAAAAGGAAAAAAAAGATCCTAGGTGAAAACCTCCTTTGAGGCACCTAGGTAGACTTGCTAGTTGAAAACCTCCTTGAGGCAGCTAGTAGGCCTAGAAGAAGAAAAAAAAAGAAAAAAGAAAAAAACTTTACTCCATGTATCTCTCTAACAAATGCATGTATTCTCCAACATTTGCAAGAAAAAAACAAGTTAGTACCAAAAGAAAAAATTTGGTCAAGCATAGTCAAAATAAGTGAAATTTTGACTTTCTTTTGCTTTGCGCAAATGCTCCAACAAGGCCAAGGCCATTCCAATCCATCACTCTCATCTATTTCCATCATCCACCCATCATTCTCAAGCTTCTACCATTCGATTTTCTTGTTGTCCTAAAAAACTACAGGATGCTTTGTTTTACTACAGGATACAAAAATACATAAAGCATAAATTTTCTTTTTTGCCATAACTTGAAAACCATGCATCCATTTTCCAAGCTGTTTAAGGGGGAGATGCATATCGATAATGATAACATGCTCAAGCAATTTCAGAAAATTCCAATGCATAGTTTTCGAGAAATCAACCTCCATCACCTACAACCATTTTTGCATTTTCTCAATATTTGGGTATCCATTTAAAATGTTATTTCATGGGGAGATGCATACGGATGATGGTAACATGCCCAAAAAATTTCAATGAATTCCAATGCACGGTTTTCATGAAATTAATCTCCATCGCCTTCAGTCATTTTTAGTTTTTCTCGAGATCCATGCATCCATTGAACAAATTTATTTAATGGGGAGGTGTATAATGATGATGGCAACATGATCAGAAAGTTTTAGGTTAATCCATTCTACCATTTGGGAGATATGGACAAAACAAGTCGTTGTCCTGAAAACCTACAAGGTTCCCTAAGATCCTACAGGATATATAACAACACCTACAAGATTGTCAGTGAGCAGTTTTAAAAGGGAAAAATAGAGGTTGAATTCATCAAGCAGTGTTAAGGAGGTAGGCTCTACATTTCCCCACATTTCTCCAAGTGAAAGGAACATAGAAAGACCCTTCTAGTTTGTTGAAAGTGATTGCAACATAAGAGAATTGTATACACCGAATTTTTAAATTTGGTATCATACCTATACAAACCTCCATCCATGAGAGAAAAATGATATGGGGAACCCATCAACATAGTGAAGAGTCATCAACAACCTCCTGTAGTAGACATATTTGCAAGGCACAATGGGATGGGTTTCTTTGAAAAATTGAGGGGATATGATGATGAAGGAGCCAATGATTTGTAGTCATCTTCAGCATGGAGATCTAGAGGTCAAAGAAGCTCCTTCAGAGCTTAGCAGACGCATCAGGATCATTAGCATTACCATCCAACACCTACACATCAACATTAACTCAGCAGCAACATGCAAGTCTCTCCAACAACCATTACGTAGGTACATGTATGCAATATTCTTAGCCTCTTCTATTTTTTTTTTTTTCTGGATAAAGACTAAATCTATTAATAAAGGAAAAAAATAAATATTGTACAATCAAGCCTGGAAACAGGCAGAGCCAAGAGAAACAAGAATATAGGCAGCCAGAAAGGATATGCAATCCACCTCGACTCCTAGAAGCGATGAGAAGAGAGAAGAACATCGTGAGAAGTGACTAGAAGAACCTGAGAACAAAACAAAGCATATGATTCTACCCAACATGGGAGGGATCAACTATGTAGAATTTTTTGCCTTTCTTTTTACCCACTTTGACCCATTCAGGAGGGTACTGCTGAACTGGCATGATTTGCAAACTGAGTTGGGTTGATTGCGAGATTTCCTTATCTGAATCCGAGGTGGAGGAGTCATGATTCCTTTTCTGGGAGCTTGGCTGGACAGGGAGATCCTCAGGGTCAGCCGAGGGTCGTTCCTGCGCTGTCTTGGACTCCATTTCTTCCTCATTCATCTCCTCTTCATCCGAGCTGAGATCAAAATCATCCATGGGGGGACAGTCATGAGGCTTCCAGCTTTTTGATTTCTGCTTAGGATTGGCTTTCTTTTTTGGGGAAAACCTCGAGGGACAAGAGCTCTAAAGGTGCCCTGTGAGATGGCAGTTGCGGCATCAGAAAGCTGTATTCTCGTAATCCAAGTACTGAGTCCAATGAAAGTCTCCAATTTTGAGATTGATCTTGTCCAGAAGCCCTTTGCTGATGTCTATTTCTGCACATATTCTGGCAAAGGTGTATAGGCCTTTTTCCCCTCTAGAAATGTCTGTGTCCAGGAAGCGGCCTAGAGAGTTTCCGATTCCTTGGAATACTGCAAAGTGCCAAAGATGAGCTGGGAGGTTAGGAAGTCTGACCCAGATTGGGAGCTTGGTGATGATTGCCGAAGATGGATCGAAGTCCGGGAACCAGGGGGTGAGGAATAAACCTGCTGAGCCCCAGAACCAAGGCCCTGCTTTTAGAGCTTTTTGGTAGTCCTCTTCAAAAGCAAACACTGTTATGAAAAAGCCCTTTGAGCATAATAAAACCTTGCAATTGTTGGTCCAGTTAGAGTGGATCCACTGGTAGAGATCTTCTGTCTGTGGCCACAACCCATTGAACCTGCAAATAATGCCATGCTCAACAAACTGTTGGGTTTGCTCATCTAGTGATGGATGCATTATTTCTATGGAAGGAGTCTCCTCAAGTTTGTCCACCAGAAAAGGTTTGGGAGCCTGAACTGGTGGGAGTGTCTTTCCCTGCCTCGGTGAATGGACAACATCCTTGTATGAGAATGCCTTGGCTGAGGAAGACTGTCCTATCGCTCCCCCTCTCAATCTAAGGGAAAGGATAATGGAGGCATTTCTTTTAATGCTGTAGAATGAAAGGGGGTAGAGATCCTCTAGCTGTTTACCTTCGTGGAGAAGTCGTTGAGCTGCAGATGGAATTCCCAGCTTAAGTTCCAGCGCATGCATGAGGTCCCTCACGAGCTCCTGAGAGCCTACCCAATGCATCAGAGTTTTTCCTGAGAGGAGCTTGATCTGGATTTGAAACAAGGCATTCCAGGACGTTTCATCTCGCTCAGGCATTTCGTCAAACAGTTCAGACGCTAACTCTGAACATCTGAGTTTCGTTGAGCCCTTTTCCATGGTATTCCAGGAGAACACCCTTTGTACAGTCATTTCTTGAGGCGCCTCGCTCGCATCTTCACTCCTCTAGTAACGGGTCGCTCGGGTAACTGCATGCAGAAAGTGCAATTCAAGCTCTCGTCGAATATCTCCAGCACCTTGTTCCGTTTGGCTTCCCGATTAGAACCTTTGACCTCGCCGCCGCTCTCTGGTTGCTTGGAGGATCCTCTGGCCATGAGCTCTTGCCTCTTCCTGGTCTTCTCATCCTCGCTAAGATTCGGGTCTGCTTGGATCGCCTTGATCTGGCTTATCAAATCATCATCAAATGGCACACTGGAAGACTTATTAACAGCAACAGGTTGCGATTGGTTATCCTGAGTTGGGAGAGAACAATCGGGGCATAACCAATCTCCGGTGGGGGGAGCCGTCAAAGGAGGGTTCAGGCACTGCAAATGCCAGGGACTAACACAGCCATTGCAGAGCAACACATCACTATCTGGCGGAACAGTTTTGCAGACCACACAAACTCCGTCTCCATTACAGGGTAAATCCGCCATTAGAGGTCCGACCTCCATTTGCAACTCCTTTCGTTCTTAGCCTCTTCTATTGAGCATATTATAGTTGGAAATTTATTGTCAATGCATTAGAGATGAGGTTCTATAAACTAAGGATGGGTGAACAATCTCATCCACCTTCAACTAGTTAATTGTAGTTCACTCCTTCACTCATGCAATGTTGAGAAGTCAAATTATGAAGGGTGATGATTTCAAGGAATGAGGACAACAGTTAAAAGAAGAACTTTTTGCAAAGGCCAAGTCACCACAACACTCCAATCCCTCCATCCACTTCATATTCACTATTTATTTATCATTCATCCATCCCCTTTCATTCTTGAAAAAAAAAGAACACAACATCCTCTCCATTTTCACAAACCTACACTACTCCCTTTTAGCCCTAGCGTCATCATCCAATCCTTGTTCATCATTTCTCATCACTCCTATACACTTAGAAGACACTGAAAGAGGAGAAATGATGACTACAGGAAGGTAGAATGTTGCTACAAGAAAGAAGAAATGAACAAATTATGCTAAACCCCAAGATGGAAGTTCTCAAGAGATACCTAATCAAAATAGACAAATCCAAGCAATTAGGTAGTCATCTAGGCCACAAGAGAGAAGAAGAAGGAAACAAAAGGAAATGAGGTATTCACCATCAAAACAAAACTCAAATTGCAGTGATGAAAAGATGTTTTCCAGGAGATCTCAAATCTCTTTCTAGCTTTTGTCTAAGGCTTGAAAATGGGAGAAAGGCATGGGAGTCAAGTTGAGGGTCTGCCATAACCTCAAACTATAATTTATGCTCAAAATTGGTTTCGTGTAGTTTTAACACAGTTTCATGAACATTTTCTGTAGTTTTGACAAGAATTACTATAGGATGTCCTAGTTCTCATCTAAATACATTTTGAAGGTGGTAGAGGTGTCCAAATGGAGGAACAAGGTAGAAAAAGGTTGATAAGGGTGTAGAAGACCTTGCCAAACTAAAAAATATTCAAGAACCTATCTTGAATAAGGGGAAGAAGGCAAGCTAATGGTCTCAAGAAACAATTATTTTTCTTTTCACATATATGTTTTGGGGCTTGTCCTTATAGAACTTGCAACCAATATTATTAATGCACAAGAGAGAGGCCACTAGTGTCATGGATGAGGCACAATGAGGTCACTAAGTTGCTCAGAGGATAAGCAACACTTTCAGCAGGGGGTATGATGGGCCTCTAAATTAGACATAAATTAAGGCCCATGCCTCTAACTTAAAACATAAATGAAGCCTTATGACCATCCTTCAGCACATTAAACCTCTCTTCTTCCATTATATAATTTATTTTTAACTTTAATATATTCATTATCAAGTTTTATGAATAATTGGATATTTGTGTCTAATATTTTATTTTTTCTGGAATATTATGAGAATATTGGGTAGATTACGAAGATTTGGAGGAGGAGATAATTTAGGGACTTGCTCCCTACTACAGGAGGATCAATAATAAATAATAAATCAACAACATATTATGGAGTTATGGCATAGATTGTGGAACTCCAAAGATTAAAAAAACCTAGGAATGTGTTCTAATCAGGGGATCAGATCCACGAATCAAGGTATTTTGGTGGGGAAAGCTTCCTCCATTCGTGGGGAATGATTCCTAGTCATTTTGTGTAAGTACCAAGTCGAATTTTCCTCTAGACATGGATTTTCATTAGTGTTATTGTGGAGAGAACTTGTACTTTTGCAGCTCCATTATATTTTATTGTAGGGATGTAATTCTATTGATGAAAATAATGAGGATTGGTGTTATGTTCAAATTCTAAATCTTGTTCTCTTCCATATATCTCTAAGTTTCCTTGGGCTTGGCCATCCCAGGAGACTCAGAGCCCTTTTGTGTCATTTTCTTTCCTTCTTTTCACTGCTTCTTCGCATGCATCTCCACTTTTTATTTCTTTCTACTTCTGCATTTAGTATTAATGATTTCTTATTGTAGGATTGAATCAAATGGCTTAAGAAATTTCTTTTTTACGATCAAAAGAATTATTTCATCCTTGAAAAATATTTGGAATTTCATAGTAATCATTGAGCTGCTTGGATTAGTCCTCTTATTCCAAAATCTAGATTGCTAGACCACCTTTTTAGCAAAGAATAAATTTCTGCTATTTTTTAGAGCATGTTAACAAGATTCAACTGAGTTGGTTCCACTTGAATTAGATCAAAAAAACATTCTAGTTCATAAGAGAAATTACCCCATTGCATTTGCACTTGATTTTGTCAGGCATTTAATTTTTAGATTTACTACTCACTAGTTCTCAGATTTATAGATTTTCGACCAGTAATGTTTTGTTTTTTTTTTTTTTTTTTTTTTTTTTTTTTTTTTTTTTTTTTTTTTTATGGATTAACGGAGGTCATTTTGAGTGATTCCACTTGTAATAGAGACCTAAAAGATACTAGTTAATAAAAAAAATTGTCCCATCCAATTTGGATTTGATTTCCCTACTCATTAAACCCTCACCAATTTTATCATTTCACGAGGAATATTCTCCAAGCTTTTTGAGCAAATCCATCCATCTCCCAACTTTGGTTTTGAGTTATGAAGTGGTTCTAGCAACTCCCTTTCCTTATTCCATCCACCAAACACCTTTCGTAATATTTTTGTAACCTTCAACGTCCATCTTTTTTCTCTCGACTATATCGTGTAGATTTTTAGGATATCTTGTAGGTTTTCAGGGGATCCTGTAGGTTTTCCTGTAGTGGCCTGTTTTGAGGCCGAATTGAGGGGAAAAACTCCAAGAAGCCACACAAGGGCACCTAAGGGTCTCCCAAGCCTTCCAACCATCCACCATAATCTCTAAGCCACCTGCCACATCACTATCTTTCACACTTGTTTGTCCATAAAAAGAATAAAAAGAAAAAAAAAAAAGAGAATTTATTTCAGTCATTTACATGCACAATATTGATGTTTGATGTTTTGAATCAGCATGCTTAGGACAATAGGATTGCACACATGTTGACATATAATTCTTTTGAAGCAAATCCTCTTAGCAGTTAGTTTGAAAATGGTGTGTTTTAGCATTTGATTTCAGTTTTTTTCCTTGTACTTTATTTCTTGCAATAGGTTAAGGTTTGATTTCAAACATTTCATTTTCTGCAATTAGTTTAGTATTTCACTTCAGTACATAAACTCCATTACATCATGATAGCAAAGGAAGGATACATTTTATGTTGCACATATAGTGTCGATACCTCTTTTGTTTTTATGTACCCCGGGTTGATAATTAAAGTCGGTAGCCTTGGGAGTTGTAGCATTCTTGTTGAAATACCGAGGCTCATCAGTAATAATCTTAGTGACACCAACGTAAGTGAGGACGTGATTAAAATAAAAAATGTTGATATTCAAGCTCTGAGAAAGCAGCTTAATTTTCCAACTATAAAGCATCCACAAACAAAAGAAATCACTCAGTTGGAGGTAGAGAAAGAATTTTATTTCAAGTTGAAAGTTGGAAAAAACATTCAAATTCAGAAAATGGAGACATGCATGGAGGAACTTTTGAAAAAAAAAAAGAACTATTGGTAGCTACAGGTACATCAACACAATAGACATTACAACATAAAGTAGCAACGACCTCAACAAAAAGGGCAAAAACATCCACTACAAATTATTCTGAAAAATTAGTGAAATCTATGGGAGATTTATCATTAACCAACCAAGAAAATGAAATTTTGTTAGCATCATTGAAAATAATGGAGGAAAATAACATCAAAGCTAACAATGCTTATTTAGCAGAATTGTAGAAAAATTTCAAGCTTACCCAATAGATTAGAAATTATGAAAATCAGTCATTAACAACACAAATGTTGGTAGAGGCCAAGAAAAGCATATGGAATAACATTAATGCAAATATCACAGAGTTGTGGTCATCATTCTATATTATATTTTAGAAGGAGGAACTAGTAAAATATGTCAAAGAAAAAGTTGAATGAACAAAGGTTGAAATTGAACATAGGCTTGCAAAAGCACACAAAATTATCAAGATGTTGAACTCCAATATTAAGGATGAGCTTGAAGAACTCCGAATTAAAGACCAAAGAGGCACAGTCATGGAATTGAAAGCAATTCTAACATATAATAACTCGATGATACAACTTGAAAACAATACAAAGAGTTAGAACTACCAGTAAAGAGATTTAACAAAATATTTGATTTGTTGGAGGGTAAAGGGCTTCCACCTTTTAGAACTTCTAATGGAAAATTGATTCCATTAGAGAACTACCGAGACCAGTTGTGTAATATAGCTACATATACATCCAAATTTTCATAAGTGATAGTAATAATAAGTGGAGAATCTTTCATAGAAGGCCTACAATATGACTATAATATGAAAGATTTCGAAATATGGTAAATTTCTCTATTCCGAGTGAAGAATGCTGGGATAAACTATTAGATCTTTCTGAGTAAAATCAGACAAAAATCCTATAGATTAGGAGCAGGCAAACAGAAGGAGCATAAATGTAGCTACGGTCAACAACAATGCTCCTAAAAGTGTGAACATAACATCAAAATTAGACTAGGATTGTTATCATTTAGTTCTATTTTTTAAATATCTACATTTTCTCGCAGATATTTTTTTGTAAATAATTTTATTTGAAGTCTAAATTAGTTCAAGGCATACTCTTTATGTGTTTTGTAAAAGGAATTAGAAAGGGTTCGATTATGTAAAAGAGAGCATCTTTCTTTGGTTTTAAGTTGTGGAATTTGTTTTGAAGTAATCAATTCATAAATACAGAGACAACATTTTTTCAGGATTCTTGTGTCAAATAAATGGTGATGTCTTCCTCTTTGTCAATTTTCTTTTTCTTCTAACTTTCTCACATGGATGTTCTATCTTCAGTTTTCAAACAATCTTAATATTTTCCCTCTGAGATTAAATATAAAATTAATTTAAGTATGCTTTATATTTAATTGATTCTCACCTTGTATTCATATTTTCCATAATAAATACATAGACGCAAAACAATTCCCTTATATATAGTGAGGAGTTTCCTTCTAGTGCAAAAAACCCTAAATTAACATAACTTCTACTGTTAGATCTCCGCTTAATGAATGCCCTAGATTGACTACAAAATTACAAAATTTTGCAAAGCAATTTCACATCTATTCTTAGCTTCGGGGGCACTGTCCCCGATCCCCCTGCCAAGGGGGGGGGGGGCTCCCAAAGGGCGTAATCGCCTCCCCTGGACCCCCCGTACAGTGAATATTTTACTGGTGACAACACGAACTTGGCTCCAATGCGGCGATACCTTTGAACACAGAAGATAATCAGGCTCCACACCCAACAATTAGCTTGTGTAACAACCCATCTCAAAACCCGAACAACATAGCAACATTAGCATGCATGTGATAGCTACATATGCATGCATCATATACAATGCACTAGTATAAGTATA